>JAOTRR010000056.1:29767346-29777805 GCA_028570945.1 Gogo arcuatus
AAACGGAGGCGAAAACATAACCTCCTCCAACAAAGTTGGCGGAGGTAATAATAATTATACTATGTAACAGTAAAATAAATTGAATTTACTAGGTGCATTTGCCACCCTGACAATCTTACTGACTACTTAGACTTAAAATACATGTATGTCTATTGTGATGTGTATAGTGTGCATGTCATTATACTATGATTCTCATCAGAACTACAAAAAGGCTGGACAGTGAATGCCCACAAGAGACATGAGTGACTTGTTGCTTACTAGTACGAACACAGGATCAAAGGATTCTGATTTAGATTTGATGCCTTGAATCAGGTTTACTATAATGTGTAAAATGTGAAACATGAATTAAAAGCAGGCCTTATGGCATTTCACATAAATCCTGGTCATGGTTTTTATTTTCTAGGTTTCCCCCCACTGACAGGAACAGGAACTATACATGTTCTTGTTGATGATGTCAATGACAATGAGCCTGTATTTAATGATGATGAATTTAGTACATTTATATCAGAAGATGACCCAATTGGAACAATATTTGCAAGAATTACAGCCACAGACAAAGATGTTGGTGTAAACGGGCAAATAAGGTAAGTGGTTAAACTTTCTCCAAGTATGGCCTATTAAAGATCAATATGTATTAATGGTTCTAATAGAGGCCTGGGAAAACCTTCACATGGCTGACATTTCCTATTATACTGTATATACTGTATGTAGTTAAGAAAACTATAGGATTTCCTGATATAAAATATGTTTCTCTTTTACTTACATCTCAACTAGAAGTAAAGGATGTAGCATTTTAAAATCTATTTACAGGAACTTTAAAAGTAAAAATCTTTAAAAGTGAATGCATTTCGAGATTTGATTCCAACTGCAGCACAGGAGCATCGTGGACATATTGACAGTTGGTATTTGATTACAAAAGGAATTGATTGTCAATTAATAAATTGATTTTGTTGTTTCCCTATGACAACTTGAGGAAATTACACTTAGCTAACAAGGTTTTAGATGTTTTTAGGCATATTCATTGTTTTTAACACTGCATTTGTTAAACTGCCTCTTTACCCAACATGATCTGTACAGGATGATAGCCTAGGCAACATCTCTGTGTCATTTTGGTGAAATGTATTCATGTTTATATTTTTAAAATATTCTTATTTGGCTGTTCGCTAGAATTTAGCTACAATGACATCTGATGGGTTTTCCCAGACGGAGACACATACTGTATGTCTTAAATAAATTAACTCAAATGTATTGCAAACTGACTCTCATATTTTATGCAGGTATTCTTTAGAAGGATCCAGTGCACCATTTTCCATAAATGAAACAAACGGTGATCTATTTAACACCGGTGCCCTGGACAGAGAGACAATGGCCTCTTACAGTTTGACTGTAGTTGCCCATGATGGGAATGCCAGGAATTCTCTCTCAAGTTTGGCTACTGTACGAATAATAGTAGGGGACGTGAATGATAACTCGCCCCGAATACTCTATGGACCATATGTTGCCAATGTTCCTGGTGAGCTGGCCAAAGGTAAGAATCACCTGTAAGAATGGGCATAGTCATTTAATCACAGTGACTATACTTAATGGCCAGTTGTAAAATGGATAGTTTTGGTTATATTACAGTGATTTTAGCATGGCTAAGGGGACTTAGGCACTCCAGGAATTTTTTTTCGGTTTTGCATTGTGCCTAAGGACACCCTTACTCCAGATAAAAATCACTAAAGCATATGCCCTTGTGTGCTTATTTATTTATTTTTGACTGCTATATTTTCAATAGAAAAATGAAATGGAATTAACTATGATGCAGTCAGAGGTAGGCTTATTCTATTAGAAAAGCATCACATGATGACAGATATAAAAACACATTTGGGTAGAGACTGTGTACACACAATAAAATGAATAAATAATTAATATTTGTACATTATATTCTATATACCTGACTTTTAAATCTGCATTTTATAACCACTCCTGCAGGATCAGTAGTGTGTGCAGTAATGGCCAAGGATGCAGATGAAGGAAAGAATGGACAGCTGAATTTCTCTCTATATGGACAACATGCCCATCTCTTTATTATAAATTCTGACAGGGGAACCGTGTTCACCACAGAGGCCCTCAAAAGAACAAGAGACATTACAGTCAGTGTTCATGTGCAGGATGGAGGCGTCAATCCTAAAATGGATACCACTACCTTGACTGTGCGATTTCAAAATGCTTCAGATTTTCCCCATCTTGTAGTGCATGTCAATCAGCATTTGCTCTCTGAGGACACACTTCCTGGAACCATGGTGGCAGTAGCTACAGCAGACACACATAGATTTGGACCTATATCTTTTTACTTGGCAACTGGAAACATTGGAGAGGTATTTGAGCTGCATGAGCAGACTGGTGAGATGAAGGTGAAAGGATCTTTGGATTTTGAAAGCAACAAAGATTTCCATCTTTTAGTTGAGGCTAGAGACTCAGGTCTCCCACCATTTTCCACTTATGCTGAAATTTATTTGAACATCAGTGATGTGAATGATAACCCACCTGTCTTCACAATGGAAGAGTATAGGTGCGAGGTATTTGAGAACTTACCTGTGGGTCGGGTATGTGATGTGGTAGCTACTGATGCTGACTCTCATGCATATGGACAAGTACAATATACCATTTTGTCTGGTAACATAGATGGTGCATTTACAATAGATAAAACTCATGGCATTCTTCGAACAAAAAGGAGTTTAGACAGAGAGGACATACCAGAGTACAAACTCATTATTAAAGCTGTAGATAAAGATGACAGTAGGCACACTTCTACTGCAGTAGTAAATATAGTTGTTCTGGACACAAATGACCATGGACCTCGTTTTTCTGAGATCTTCTTTATAGAGGTTTCTGAAGATGCACTAGCTGGCTTTCCAGTGATTCACGTAACAGCCATGGATGAAGATATTGGTGTTAATGCTGTAATTTCTTATTCTATTGAAGACCAAGTTGAGCAAATACCTTTCAGTATTGATAGAAATAGTGGAACAATATTTGTAGTGGGTCCTTTGGATAGAGAGCACCAAGACCATTATATTGTGAGAGTTAATGCTAACGATTCAGCTTGGAGTATCAGTACAGATGTCACCATAGTCATTATAGATATCAATGACAACTTACCATTTTTTTCACAGTCCAGGTACTTCGTAACTATCCCTGAGACAAAAGACAAGGACATTTTCCTCATAAAACTCACTGCCATGGACAGGGACCTTGGACAAAATGCCCAAATTATGTACTTTATTGAACCACCAAGTGAGAAGTTTTTTGTTAACATATCCACTGGAGACATTTCTACAAAACAACTGATTATCCTCAATGAACCTGAATCTCAAAGCTTTAATTTTACTGTTGTAGCTGTAGATTGTGGCAATATACCTTTGAATAGCTCAGTCATGGTCACAGTAACTTTTGTTCAGCATAATTATTTTCCACCCTCTTTTTTGCCTTTTATGCCAAATTTGTCAGTTCCTTTTACCTTGCCTATTGGAACAGAGGTTCTCCAGTTAACAGCCATAGATCCAGACTTTCCAAAAAAGAACAATAGTGTTGAGTACATCATCAGTGGAGGAAATGCATCAAATTATTTTGAGGTGGAACATTTTACTGGGACAGTACGTTTGAATAGACCATTCAGGCACAATTTCAGCACTTTCCTCAATCTCGTAGTTACAGCAAAAGACAGAGGCTTCCCTCCTTTTTCTTCCCAAATTGACATTAAGTTGGAAGTAACACAGGAAAATTTGTTCAATCCCCATTTTTCAGAAAATCACATTACATTTTCTGTCCCTGAAAACCTCCCTTTGGGGTCAGTCATTGGGAAAATTCAGGCACAAGATCAAGATGCTGGTTTGAGTGGATGGGTGTCTTATTCAATTGAAGGTGGGAATAAGGATGAACTGTTTTATGTGGAGCACCTTTCAGGATTGATCAAGCTAGCTAAACACCTTGACTTTGAGAAGGTAGAAATTCATCACATTCTTATCATTGCCAAAGATGGAGCCTGGTTCTCTAAGACTGGGAGAATCAATGTCACCATAAATGTTACAGACATTAATGATAATCCACCAGTCTTCACTTCTACTGAGTACATGACTTCTCTCTCAGAAAACAGTGTAATAGGATCTTCAGTGATTCAGATCATTGCCACTGATAAAGATTCTGGAAGTAATGCACAAGTAACATATTCACTAATATCAGGGGACACAGATTACTTTTCTTTGGATTCCATAAATGGTACTATATACACTCTGGAGATGTTTGACTTTGAGCAACAGCAGAGATTTGAACTTACTGCCAAGGCCTCTAACTTAAATAATCAAAATTTATATGATATAGCACATATAACCATTCAGTTGATAGATGTCAATGAATATATACCAAGTTTCCAGAAACATATTTACAACTTCTCTGTGCCCGAAACTGTTCCTTTGCAAACAGAAATTGGAAGTGTTGTGGCTATAGATTATGACTTGGGGTTTAATGGTGAGATTCATTACTTACTTTTTGGTCAAAGTAAAAAAGCTGGCTTTGTAGTTCATGAAAGGAGTGGAAAGATATACACCTCCAAAGACATGAGAAATCAAAGACAGAATCATGCTGCTGTCCACATAATTGCTAAAAACAGAGGGAGCATTACTGGCTTCAACGTTGATGAGGCCCTTGTTCACATACATGTAATTGATGAAAATGATCCTCCAGAGTTTGGTTCTGCTCTCTACACAGTAATGGTACGTGAGGATACTTCAGTTGGGACCTCTATAGCTAAAGTAAGTGCCTCAGATCAAGATGTAGTACTGAAATGGGGCAGATTCACCTATGGCATAGAGAGTGGAAATGTTAACAACTCCTTCATTATTGATCCTGTCACTGGAATTATCACAGTATGCAATGAGCTGGACAGAGAGTTGTGGCCTTTTTATAACCTCACAGTTATTGCTATTGATGAGGGCTCACCTCCTGTAACAGGCAGCACATCTGTAGTTTTTACCATTATTGACATCAATGATAATGCCCCTAGACTTACATCCACAGATGGATTTGTTAGGGAAAATCAGCCACATGGCACATTAGTGGCTACACTGACAGCCGTTGATGATGATCTCCCTCCAAATCAAGGTCCTTTCACATACTGGCTTATAAGGCCTGCCTTGAGAAACAGTTTTACACTCACATCTGATGGAGTTCTTTTCACTTCCAGACCACTGGATCGTGAAGTCAGTCCTTTTTTCGATATACATGTGGTAATCCAGGATGCAGGTTCCCCTCCCTTGTCCTCCACCACCATGTTTCATGTTAAGGTTCTGGATGAAAATGACAATCCACCAGTACAACGAACCATCAATATTTTTGTCAAATATTATGGAACCTTTTTCCATGGAGGACTGATTGGTAATGTGAGACCCGATGATCTGGATGAATTAGATGTGTTTAACTGCACTATTATAAATGGACAGATGAAAATGTTTAGTTTTCCTTTTGGGATGTGTGACTTGTGGTCCTCACCATTTCAAGGAGAGGCAGCACACAATATCACTGTTGAAGCAAGCGACCACTTCCACCCATCAGTAAATAACAGCATCTATGTAAACTATAAAGGGTTTACCAATTTGTCACTGGACAATTGTGTCTTGTTCTATGTCTCTTTTGCCAATCTTGAGAACTTTTTGTCACTGAACTACCTGAAGTTTGCGAAAGCTCTGGATAGCCTCTTCAATCTACAAGCATCTAAGAGTCATGTATTTGGAATGAGGATACAAGGCAATGAAACAGTTCTTCTTGCAGCAATGAAAAGTTATAATGGACTGTATCTGAGTGGAATAGTGGCAAGTGGCATCTCACGCATGCATAAGAAGTTACTTGAGGTACAGAGCAATGTGACTATATCTCAAATTACCAGTGACCCATGCTCACTCAAACCTTGCCAAAATGGTGCCACCTGTAACAGAAATATCCATATCACTCAGGATGTTGCTGTTTTGGAGAGTTCTCGTCTCATATTTGTGTCTCCACAGTATGCAGAGGTTTTTAACTGTTCATGCCCTGCTGGCTTTACTGGAACTAGGTGTGAGTATGATATAGATGAATGCTTGGAAAACCCTTGTGAAAATGGAGGTAGCTGCTTTAACAGCCATGGAGGATTTCTATGCCATTGCTCAGAGGGCTTTTCTGGACTGAGTTGCTCTGTTGTTGACAATGAGTGTCAGAGAGTGGTGTGTTCAAATGGTGGGACATGCTGGAACATACAAGGAGGATTCTTCTGTGACTGCAGACCTGGATATGAAGGTAACTAGGACATTTCTACCTACCTACCTACCTACCTACCCACCCACCCCAAGTTTCCCCCAAATTGGTCACTTGCCTATTTCCACACACTATCACATGACAGCTACCAACCAGGGAAGGTGAGGGCTAACACGTTTCCTTTGAGACATGCGAAGCCAGCAAACACATCTTTTCAAACTACTGCCGCCGTTACATCACAGGGCAGCTGAACACACTCAGAGGAAAGTGTTTACTGCTCCTCTTCTGTATTCAGGAGCTCACAGATGCCCACGACTGGTTAATGTCACACTTATTTTCACAGAGGAGTGAGTAATGCAGTCCCTCCTACCCAGAGTTTCACATGGTCTCACTGTGTTCATGTGGGTTTTCAACAAGTTCTCTGATTTCCTCGTACCTCCCAAAAACATTGTCTAGGCTAAATCCCCCCTAGGTGTGAATAAATGTGTGAATGTGCCCTGTGATGGGCTGGATGGACCTCACGCCCAGTATTCCCAGGATAGGCTCAAGATCCACTGCAACCCTTTCTAGGATAAAGTGTTTAATGAAGATGAAAAGAAAATCTTTCGAGTACAATTTCAGTTAGAGGTGTAAAATAATTGTGTTCTTTATTATCCATAGGAAGATTTTGTGACTACATTGTAGACCATTGTGCATCATCCCCTTGCCTCCATGGCCAATGCTCAAATTTTTTAACTGGGTATACTTGTCACTGTCCATTTGGTAAGATGCTTTTTTCACATGGCATTAAAGTAATATAATTTCTATTGACATTAGTGTGCAATTTTTAGATTTTAACATTAATATTCATTCTCAGGTGTCACTGGAGTTAACTGTGAAGAGCATAGTTATGGCTTTGAGGAGTTGTCCTATTTGGAATTCCCCCCTTTAAATCCCAGATACAATTTTATCTCTCTGGAATTTGCAACTGTGAAACAGAACTCTTTGCTTTTGTACAATCCGGGAGAGCTGTCAACGTCAGAGTTTCTTGCACTTGAAATTGTGGATGGAAGGCTACGTCTCTCTTTTAATCTTGGGTCAGGGGTTACAAGACTGGAGACAGTGAAACCAGTGGCTGATGGAAGCTTCCACAATGTTACTCTTAGGAGAATTGGAAATGTAGGTCATTTATCAGCACACCAAACATGTATTACATGTATTACACTTTCCATTATCATTTGGACTAATTAACCCTAAACTTATGACTAAAAGACTTTTGTCTCTAAGTTTGATTCTCAAACAATTGCAAAGTGTCATACACTGATCTATGTCATATCTTATATAACTATGCTCATTTTTTTGTGAGCTGCAGATAGCCTCTTTGGAGGTTGACAGCTGCAGTGCTGATGAGCCTAGAGATTTTTGTTTGTCACAGCATGAAGGTATTGGAACCCAGAGGTAGGATATGGTATCATTCCACTTTTAGTTAGATGTCCTTGTGTCTCTACGTTACTTAAAACTCACTTGAAGGGTGAATTTTAAATAAATGAATAATTCATTATGCTAACCCACCAGGCAAGTGAAAACTCCAATGTCCTGCCCAGTCCCGTATTTTGGTTGCCTGGAAGCCTAATCAACAAAGTTAAAAAGTGGTAGCCCTCAAGATGAAATGACCTATGTCTGGCAAGTTAAGTGCATTAATATGGACATGAATGAATGAACGAATTCATGGCAAGGGGATGATAGTATATCCATAGTCCTTATCTAATCCTGATGAAGTAGAACATGGTGTTTACTGCATTGACAAAAATTCAACAATTTTTTGCCAAACATTTTGGCAATGAGCTGTGGTGTTCTCTACTCACATTGCAAGTAAAAATATTTGAATCTGGCTAGCATCTTGAATTTCTCTTGATATTCTCTTGGTAATGTGTTAGCAGGAGTTATATGACAGCTTTGCACTTTATTCTTCTGTTTCATCAGCGTTTTCATATGCCTGCATATCCTGATTCTGAAAAGGTTGTTTGCCATCCATGCATGTTAATTAATCAACCTAGTATAAATTGCTCAACTGTCAGCTCAATTCTGTTTGTCAGCCAACATGTAGCGCAACAGGCAGTGGGATTCGGAAGCTTGTCCTGTAGTTACAGCATTGACGTGCCTTACCACGAAGTGCTTTATGTTTAAAGGTGCAATGCATAAGAATTTGGCCACGTGGTGAATTCATACTCCATATTCCAATCACATAGGGGGCAGTATATCACCAGAAAGTTCGGGTGTCCGACCCTATAGTAAGAAATAAGGAAGTGCACCCCCTATAGTAAGAAATAAGGAAATGCACAGTGTCCCCTCCCCCTTCTCCCCAAATGCACCACCACCACTCTTATAGAATTATCACTCACTGAATATAGCATAAAGATATTTTTCATTCGATTCACTACTGGGTTCATACAATCTAACTTTACAGTCATATATATATATATAATAATAACTAACAGCGGGGCAAAAATACACAAAATTCGAACAAACTGCTGAAACTCGAAGAACCTGTCAAAGTAACACTGCTTTCTTATAATCTTCACATGTGATGTCAGCCTATAGTTTGTTATATCATGCTTAGCTCAGTTTTTAGTACAAAAACATCCACAGCAAGAAGACAGCGATAGCAATTCCCGCATCAGTAGGGCAGTAGCTCAGTTTTTAGCAGGAAGACATCCACAGCAACTTGAGCATCAATAGTGTCAGAGACTGCTATGGCTCGTGACACAGGAGATATGTAACCTTTCTTTTTTTAATAATGTGACTGACTAAACACAATGCCTATGACTCAATAAAATAACCACATAGCTGAATGTTTTTGAATGATATGTTTGGTTTAATAACTGGGCCAATAAGAAGAGTGCCACCTTACCTTCATGAGAATGTGCTCTTGCAGTTGCTGGCTTGTGAATTATCAGATCTTCCACAGGGCCACTAAAAACCTGTTCAGGAGCTTCTAGCAACCTGTAACTTTTAAACTCACACCAAGTGTATGCATTCAGTCCAAAAATGAGATTACAATGTCTGGGTATGTGAATTCAGGCTCTGTAATCCAATCTTTCACTGTTGTTTAGTGTTTGGCATTGCGATTCAGTTTCTCCCAGTACTGTCCCTTTTCTTTCACTTTTCACTACTCAAAAATACAACATACTGACACACAAAATGGTAACCACAAATCCACATTTTGGCGCCTGAATTCCAGGAGATTCTGCGAATTGCAGTGACCCATTTGTTTCTCTTTTGTTTAGTTTTTGGCAGTCTGAGCTCAAAGGCTAATGTGTATGTAGCTACCAGTGATGTACAACTTCGTCTCCTCTTATTTTCGATTGAGTGCAGACTGAACACTACTACAGTGACTCACTATCCGTTCTTGAGGTACTAAGTGGTATTACAGGACAGACAGTACATCTTGTCTCGGGGTTAGCTGGTTAGCATGATAACTTCAGTAGATATTTCTGCAATGCAATACATAGATGTCTTTGACATAGCATCAAAGCTGATATTTCTTCACATTCTGTTGATAATTTTAGTTAATCTTTTGCATGTTTGAAACTAAAATTTTTACAAATTCTTACATATAGCACCTTTAAACATACTGAAATAATATGAAGTATGGTTTATTTTCTTTCTTTGATTTCTGAACCTACTTGTCCACTGGGCAGCTACAAAAAAAAAAAAAAAAAATCCCAGACAATAAGTTTGCTTGTGCCAGATGCCTAAGCAAATGATTTGTCCACCCCTGACTTGGTAAAGAATGTTTATCAGATGTTTTATTTTTTATAAAATTTTCTTAGTCACTGTTGATTGGTGATCTTATGTGACTAGGTCATAAGTAGTTGAAACTGTGGAATTGTAAAACTTGTAAATTGTGAAATTTTTGCATGCAGGACCCTGGATGTTAGAACCAATAACCTAACACTGGGAGGTGTAAAGTCCCTTGATGTAATTTTGCTGAGGCCTTTTCAAGTTAGAACACATAACTTTGTTGGATGTGTGAGAAATATGAAATTGAATGATGTCTTGCTTGATACTTCAAAGGCTCTGGCATCTCACAAGATAATTGAGATGTAAGTTTTACTGACATGATAAGCATAAACTTGATTAGAAATATATATCAAAATCTGGAGGGAAACACACACACACACACACACACACACACACACACACAGCATTC
>JAOTRR010000056.1:29778098-29791764 GCA_028570945.1 Gogo arcuatus
TATATATATTTATTTATTTATTTATTTATGAAGACTATCTCAGGAATATACACAATAATATGATAAAATAATTTTCTTTGTGTATATTATAGTTGTCCACGGGCAGATGTAGCTCCTTGCAGCAGCAGTAAATGTCTGAATGGAGGAGTTTGTAAGGATCTCTGGTCCCATCACTACTGCCAGTGTGCTGAGAATTTCACTGGACCTAACTGTGATATCAGTAATACATTGTTGTTCGTTTGTTTTTCCAATTTCCTTCCAATTATTTTAATAATTTGTATTATATTTGATTATTTTATTATATGAATTGCCAAGATCAACATTGAACATATAAATAAAATTAAACTGATTAGCTGGTTTTGAATAATGTCAATTTACCCAATAGATGTCTATGAGGATCATGGATTATTTCTCAGTGAAGGGACATACATTGAATTTGTTGTCAAGGAAAGCTACATTAGAAACCAGTTGCTTCAAGCCTTTCTGAACGAAAAAGCAATTGAAGGGTTTGTCAGTTTTGAGATCAAAATGAGGACAATTAAAAAGGACAGTGTTTTAATTTTTTGTCAAAGTAAAACAGTGCACCTAGAACTTAAGGTAAGCAATTTGCATTAGTACAACATAGCACATGAAATTAAAAAAAAGAAAAAGAAAAAAAAATTATACACTGATAACAGTATAGTTGGCATGGTAACATTTAATCTCTTTGATTTTTTTTTTTTTTACCTATTCAGATACTTGATGGGAAACCTCTGTACAAGTTCACACATTTAATGTTGGGACAGCAGTGGGAGCTTGGTGTGGAGAGTAGTGTGTCAGATGGACAATGGCATGTTCTTCTCTTGCGCAGACATGGACCAAACATCATTTTACTCCTGGATGACCAGCTTGTTAGGAATATCACCCACAGCATCATTAGCCAAACTGCTGTTTTAGTAGAGATGATCACTCTGGGGTCAGCAGCATCTGGTGATTCAAGAGATCTAGATTTAGGTCAGTAACATCTATTGATATTGTATAATTCTATGACTCAAACAAAGTTATTTCTAGTTCCTAAGTGGTGCCAAGCACTAATATTCCATACAACAACGAAAAAAAGGAAAAACGGATACCAGTAGCATATTCATTAGTAGACGTTGTACAACTTTGGATGATTTGAGATGGCGATAATCAATCTCTACTTGGTGTCCATTGTTGTAAGCAATCTTCTTGTCATTTTAGACGTCCTGCCCCTATAAGAACCTTACTGCTTTGATTAGCCAAAATGCCTGAAATGTTCCTAGGACACACTAAACTGACATTGATGAGCATTGTGCTATGCTCAGAAAGTTGAATCAAGGTCAACTCAAACCGATGCTCATCTCATACATCACTGGCATAACACTAGTAGTATGAACTGTTCCATTGTCTGTTCCATAGCAAACAGAAGAAAATCTGCTGCTTCTGACAGTACACTACTGCTTGTCAGAAATCTGGATCCTTTACAGAAATCTGGATGCTAGATTTGATCCTTAATGGAGGCAAAAAAAAAAAGAAAAAAAAGAAAAACCCTCCCTGACACAATGTGAGGAAACCTTCAAAGGAAACCTTCAGTGGAATGGTTGACACCAGATAATGATTATAAACGATTAGTGTTCTACCACTGTAATACTATAAAGGCATACAGTACTATACTATGTGTGTTGAAAGTATGTTTGGCATGAGCAAAGTGTGAATAAGAGTACTGGGATGAGCACAGTGCAGTCTTTATGATTACAGCAGCAGTTTTTAAGTAGTCACAAGTCTATAGTATCTAGGTGAGATTATCAACTGAACCAAGGGTGAGACTTGGGTATAAACATTTTTTTGTGAAGTAGTACAGTAACAGGTTAGATTATGAAAAATCTGTAGTCATCTGAAAATGTTTTGCATGCTAATTCTTTTATCTTGCTGTCTTCAGATTTTGTAGGGTGTGTGGACTACCTCAAACTGAATGGATATATCTTACCCTTCAGCGGGCATAACGAGATGGTAGAGGTGAAACCCAGTCCTTCACTCTTCCAGAGTGACTGTGTGTCTGCAGACCACTGCATGCTCTCACCTTGCTTTAAGGAATCCTGTCTGACTCAGTCTTGTATAAGTAGCAGTGACGGTATTTCATCTTCTTCAGAAAATGGCTGGTGTAACTGTTTACAGAATGTCTCTTCTTTACTGTGTGGGCCATGCTCATCTCCTACTGAGTACAAAGAAGAGTGTCTCCAAACCCAGAAACATCCCCCCTTATGGATTATTGCTATTATATTTCCTATAACTCTCATACTACTAATCTTAAGCCTCTGTTTTTTCCTGAAGAGACGTGGGACACTTTGGCACATCAAACCCAGAAATCAACCCTGTGTTGTAGCACCAACAAAACAGCATGGCACAGATAATGTGGCATTCAATCCAGATGATGGTCATGGTGTCCAAAACATTTCCAACGAGAACAGCAAGAAACCAGATCTGATAGTTGCAGGGGCCCTGATGCAGCGAGTTGAGAGCTTCAGCAATAGCCATCTAACAGGGTTTGGAGGAAGTGAGCTAGAGTACTATGAAATTGAAAGTACATACACAACATCCTGCTCTATCAAGCCCCTGCAAATAAACACAGATAGGTTAGGCCTGATTGAGAGTTTTGGAATAGATGCTACTCCACAAATACAAAACTCGCAAGTTTCTCCATCAATATGTGAAGGAATAACAAAAATGGAACCCCATACCTATTCTGAAACCTCAGCTCTTAGACACGGCATACCATATATTATGAGAATTTGTGGTAAAGTGGATGATGGGTGCAAAAACCATCAAGCCCACCTCCTTTCCAAGCTTACCCCTGAACTAACAGATCCCCCTCGTTTCCTCTCAGTAGATGAGGTTAAAATACTAAGCATTCCACTAGGTCACGCCAAAGTAGGAGAAAACTCATCAGAAAGTGATAGCCAAAGCACCTTCACTTGCTCAGAATATGACTGTGAGAGAGAACTCTGCTTTATCAGTGGACAAAACAAGACCCATGAGCATGTGAATGAAGGTATGTACCATAGAACACATTTTATTTGTTAAGGAGTGGGTTCGAAGGGAAATATTTATCTCATTTTTTACAATTATTTGAACAGAACTATTATAGAAAATTTTTAGGCAGGTTGATTTTCCATATTAACATCAGCAAAACCCAGTGTTGCCAATTTAGCAACCTTGGCATAAGATTTGGTGACATTTTAGACCATTTTTGACCAGACTTTAGTGACTGTCCTGCACTTGATATGGCTCTCCAGCTCACATCACAGCTGCTGGTTATACAAGTTGCGGGAGCAGGCACCAGTGTGTAAAGCTGGCTGAGTTGTGTTTACACAAGCAGATGTTCCAACCAACGAGTTACTCCCTGAGACAAGACAACTTCTAGCAACTTTTTGCAAATGCATTAGCTACTTTCTAATGAAAAGAGGTCAACACTGGTGTATCCACCTATTTAGAAAGTGTACAGTTCTGTCTTCAACTTTTTTCTGTTCTTTTATTTGAACTGTTACCCCACTTTTTCCTGTATGTTACAGACCGGTCAAGAGGACAGCTCATACTGGCTGTTCCATCACCCTTCAGAGACATCCAGACTCCTTCAGATAGACCTGCTTCTGGGAACTTCCAGCAATGGGAGAGCCTCCTCGACCTAGGAGTCCACTTTAATACTTACTCAGATGTTTTTGAGGACATAGCAAGCCTCCCTGTCATTCAAACACATGATTGTGACGTTCACAGTGATGAAGAACATATTATTTGAAAACATTATTACAGTAACTATAAACCTTTTTTATGCATACAGTTGCTCATGAAGAGCAATATTACACTCTCCATATTCCTTATGGCAATGAGCTCGTTTCCTTTTGTTTGGAAGTTGAAGGCATCATATAGTACATTTTCCCTAGGGTGTGAATGTACTTTTATATACTGTAACTGAACAGATTCACCATTAAAACACCTTTCCATTTTTAAAGTGTGTTTTCTGTGCCCTGAATTAAAAAGCACTGGTTCCACAGTCTCTATAACAATTCAGCATTTGAAAACAGCACTCCAGAAATATACTCCAGTAGATTTTATCTGCAAGTTTTGACATGCAATACAATTTTATTCATAATCTGGCCATTTCTTATTTCTGCCAATAATATACTTTTTTTTTTTACATCTCTACTTTAAGAAATCCATGATACATTTCACCAAAGCAATGTGGAAACACTGCTATGTAGACTACTTTCTAACCTTGCTCTGGCAGTCTTGCAGCAAACATTGTATTGTGTAAGGAGCCAGTTTAATGAATGTGGTGGTAAAACCTTGTCCAAAACCTTGCTAGCTAAGTGTGATCTCCTCTCACAGTAAATGTCATGCTTTGATTAAGCTGATGGGTAGTTACTTGTCATAGCAAAATGGACATAAGCCTAATCAATTTAGATTGCAGTCAGAAATTGATAAAGCAAAGAGGCGATGACAAGGCTCATGTATAAAAGGAAAGCAAGTGACTTTTACCTCAGGTGATGAGTCAAAGACTGATGATCAATGTGAGAATTAATTTCCAATTTCAAACTCATAATTCTATAAAAATTTTCAGTAATATTGTTTTTCTATAAGTACATTGCTACAAATGTAGAAGTAGGAATGTGAATGAAATCTTTACTTGTACTTAAGTTATGTGCAAAAGAGGAAACATATTTCAGTTCAGGAAAATCTGTATTTTTCAGAACAATATATAGTAAAATATATCAAAATTTGATAACGTGAAGAGTTTTCCCAGGCTGTCACACATATAAGAACAAAATATGCACACTATCCTGCAGTTCATGAAGTTACCACATGAGGTTGCTATTAAAAAAAAAAAAAAAAAAAAAAAAGGACTCCTAGTTATGTTATCAAAGTTAAGTACACTACAATGACGTTCCTGGGCTGACCACATGATGCTGCTAATATGCCTCAAAACATATCCACATACTTTAAGTGCTCTGTGACTGTAATCTATATTGAAAATGTTATGTCTGGGGTTCTTAAGCTTTTTGGGCAAATAACCCCAAATGGATATTATGAATTTTCTGTGACCCCAATCATTGATTACCCTACATTTTTTTAAATTCCAGATTTATATTTTAAGACTGCTGTAACATATGAGCATTTTTATTATGTCAGTAGCATATGTCTAACATAAGTCACTAAAAAAACAAAGGCGCATTTCTTTATGATTATAGTGACTTACCAGTCCAGTGGGATTGGTGAAGTGGCACGTAACATTTCTTAACTTTTCAAAAGTCAGGAGGTTTGTTCGAAATGGTTTATGCCGTTCTCCTATTAAATCCAGCTTCAAATGATACATAAGGAATAAAACATGACAGGTCATGTTGTGATAGGAAAATAATCCACACTGGAGTGGTCTGTTATGGCCCGATGTGAAGCAGAGAGGCCTGGTTTATACTTGAAGCATGACTTTGCATGCACATGCAGAAGCAGTGACAACAGGAGTGGCATTATTCACACACTTGCCTGGATATTTTATTTACATCTGTAAGATTAAATGTGACATTCACTAGATGGCATGTCAGAGCCAAAACATAATGTTTCAACTTCCAAACTGAACTGTAAAATGTTTAGTAATATCATGCACAGCAATTTTAAAGACACTAATGAGCTCAATTTATCTTTAAAACTTTCGTCTGTCTTAATGATTGTTGTGAGCTACATCTCAAATTGAAAACTGACCTTATATTCAAAAATCTTTACTAATCTATAAAATCCATAATTCTGGTTTGTTTAGCAGAGGTTGAGGATGGAGAAATTTATCCCATGCTAGTGCTTTGTGTCAGGATAGTGAAAAACCTAAAATAGCATGTATAGTCTTTATTTAGAGTGGTGTAGTGGTTAGCACTGTTGCCTCACAGTAAGAAGGTTCTGGGTTTGAACCTCATGGCTAGCAGGGGCCCTTCTGTGTGGAGTTTGCATGTTGTCTGTGTGGGTTTCCTCTGGGTGCTCTGGTTTCCCCATTCATCCAAAGACATGTGGTTAGGTTAACTGGCTACTCTAAATTGTCCGTGTGTGAGAATGGTTGTCTGTCTCTGTGTTGGTCCTGTCATGGATTGGTGGCCTGTCCAGGATGTACCTTGCCTCTCACCTGAAGTTGGCTGGGATTGGCTCCAGCTTCTCTATGGCCTGTAATGGATAAGTGGCATAGTGAGTGAGTCCTCATTTAAATGTTGCTTGTTTGAATGCTACTCTCAGTAACATTTCAAAATGTTAAAAAGAAGAAAATCTATCTTTATAGTTAGAACATTATTTCTAATAATAATTTGTAAAGTGCTGTAAATGAATAAAACAAAAGAGGCAATTGTGAGTTTCTCTCACTGTGCCATTTGTAAACCAAGAGACCCAATGTAGGCTTGTGACTCCTAGTATGGGAACCCTGTTGTTATGTGGAAATAATATCAATGTAAGCTAAATAATTTACAATTAGGTAAGTGTAGCTATTACTCTATAACTTACTCGGCAGAACCTTGTGTGTGTGTGTGTGTGGTGGTGGGGTGTTCCACCAATTTTCTCCTCAATTATTCTTGGCTGATTCCCATCCACCAGCCAGCTATTCCCTATCATATGACAGCTACAAACCAGGCAGGGTGAAGGCTAACAGGTGCTTCCTCTGCGACACGTAAAGCCAGCCAGCTGCATCTTTTCGAACTGCTGCTCATGTTGGGTCACAGAAAAGTACAATCTGCCCTCTTCTGCATATATGATCTTATAGATGCCCATGATTGGTTAATTTCATTGTGATTGACAGAGGACAGAGAGTATGCCACCCCTCCCACCTAGAGAGAATGGCCAAATTTCTTTCTTGGACATGGATGCCATGGATGCCATGGATGGCTTTGCATCATCAAGATTGCAATCTCAGAACATTAGAGTGACCATTTATTCTTTTGCACCACTTGGGAACCTAGAACTCAGAAATATCTAAGAAATTATTTTAGCCCAATTGTAATTTTCACAAACTGTTCACCTTTGCTTACTTCTATATATATATATATAGGCCTATACATATTTATTTATAGACTCAGATGCATTTAATGTATTTTATTACACTTGTCTTTTTGTGCAAAGCTTTGGGTAATTTTCTACACTAGTTTTATTATTTGCACTGCAAAATGGGAATTGCAGACACACCAAATGTCTCAAATAAAAGAGAGTGAGATCCCAATGATGTTTTTAGCTCAGTATCCTCTGTAGGCATTGCTATGTTGCTATTTTGGGATGTTGCACTTCCCATATCAGATATTGATAAAGGTTTGCTCTATTGAATCACTGCATGAAATGGACCTTTTTTCCAAAAAGGTCCTCAAATTATATACACAATGTGGAATGGTCTCCTAAAGGTAGTAGCTAGCACTAATTAGTAAACCAGTACATAGATTATTTTCTAACCACTTGATTAATGGTAGTGGACACAGTGTGCAGGGAAGACTATATTGTTAAAATGACAGATGACACATTTGCTGGCCATGAGAATGCACAATTCAAAGAATGGGCCTGAATGGGTACCTATTCTTTCAAAGAATGACTTCCTTGTAAGGTCATTATTATTATTATTATTATTATTATTATTATTATTATGGCCTGAATACCCACAATAAAAAGAATTAATTAATTCCATTCATGGATATTTATTTTTGTTTGCAAACTATGTGGCAAAATTTTACTTTTAACCATTAACATGAGAATTATTCCACAAAAACATTTTTAAGAATAACAACAGAATTACTCACAGAAGTATATGATCTGCAGGGGTCAAGCACCCTTTGCAAATGGTGCCCCTAGTGGCTAGTTCTGGCCAAGTTGTGTATTACAGTAAAACAACCATAGATGAACAGTTTTGTGATGGTAGTTCACTGCTAACACTGAAGTGTCTGCTGCAAGCTAATTGGTTGATAGTAGCCATGTTTTTTGACGTAACCCAGTCAACAGCAGAAAACTCTTTACAGATTACTACAAAGATGCATTATACCAAATTCCAGCTCAATCAGACTTACAATGCCTGAAAAACATTTTGAAAAACTCTTTGAACTTAACCCCGACTATTTGACCGCTTTCAAGTTTCATGCAAATCCAAATGTAATTTGTTATAACTGTTTAAATGAAAGTAAAATGCTTTTGATAAATATTGATCCTCCATTTATTTTTTTTATAGATATAGCAAAAAATCCTAGGTCAAACTTGCAATAGTAGGTTTTGCACATTGTGAAAACTGTCATAAATATGAGTTGGGGTGTAAAAGGTTTAGTTTATGCAGTAAGCCACAGAATCAGGAGGAAAAAAGTTTCACAGTAAGCCTTATTTTACAAGAGATATGCTTGTTTTTATGTGCATAAACATGAATAGCAACCTCTAGTGATTTATTTGAGTGAGATTGCATCAGCTACTCACAGATCTATAGAGGGATGTACCATGCAAGGTTGGTAGAGATAGCTCAATGATAAATCTGTCTTTTAGATGCACTATGCAATGATTGGTTGGCTTGTGGAGGCCATATTATTTATAAATCTAAACATGTTTTTGATAATTATTGAGGTTCAGACTTTGCTAAGTAATGAGACACTAGATTTTTGAAGCTATGGCAAAGAAATCCTAGTTTGCAAAAGTTTTGCATTTTAGGTAAATTTGTGTGGGCAGAGCTAACTGGAATAAAAGACAAATTTTTCTGGTGTAAGGAAACAAAGCGTGGGAAAAATTAAGTTTCACTGTAGACCTTATTTTACAAGAGATATGCTTGCTTTTAAGCAATTACTATCCTTTTGAGGAACTGATCATTCAAGTTTTGTGATGATACTTCAATGTTTAATCCACTTCCAGATTTGCAAAGAGATACATTATACCAAATTTCAGACTTAGGGGTCCTGAGAAACAGTTTTCTGAAGTGTGGGGTCTGACTACACCCCAAACTTTGCATACTTTTCAGAAACGTACTACTTGATTTGTATGAATCAGTACAATGAGTCATGCTGTTTGAGCAAATTGAGTCAAGCTTATATTTAAGCTCTGCCCCACTAGAATTTATTGGCATGTTGTAGCCACATTGTTTACAAATCTCAAGATGTTTTTCATAATTATTGAAGTGCATACTCTCCTGAGTAGTTTGACCCCAACTTTGTGAAGATAGCACAAAAATCCTAGGACATGTTCTCAAAAGCAGGTTTTGCATATTATAAAACATTTCGCTCTCATGCCACCATTAGGACGATCAGGCTCATCTGTTGCCTAAGTAACAGAAGGGAGTACTACCTGCTGACCAAATGAAGGTTTTTTTTTTTGTTGTTTTTTTTAAAAATTTTTTGCACTTAAGGTTTGGTCTGCACAATTTTCCTTTTAAGTTTGATCAGGAAAAAAAAAATCTCAATAAAAAGAAGAGTACATGTTTGCCCCTGTATATACTTAATGAACCAATCATCTTCTAATTGAACATGGTATTATTATAGGCCATTAAAAAACAATAAATATTTAACAGAAAAGATTGCAACCTTCGAAAAAAGATACTTCAATAAGTGACAGCAGTGCTGTGACATGACCCATGCATTTAATATGCAAATACGCTAATACACATTGAATATACTTTTTTCTTAAAAAAAAAAAAAAAAGATTAACAATATTTCTGGGTGATTAATCAGTTCCAACTAAGAACATTTATCTTGTATATTATGGTTGAGAAACCTATATTTAATAAGAAATAGTAGGTACAGATTTACATGTTTTCTGCATTTTAAAATGTTACACGTTACTGATAAATTGCACATGAAAATAAATTGGATAAGATATAGAAATTTTCTTTAAGATAAAATACTTTTTCTATTTACTCTCACCTGTCTTAGCTTAAATTTCTTCATTAATGTATCCTTAATTTCTTTTGTCCTAAAGCAGTATATGAATGGATTGATGAGGGCAGGGAAAAGACTATACATCATTATCATTGCAATATGGAGGTTTGTTTCAAAATGAAATCCAACAGTAAATGCCACATACACAAAACTTCTGGGGAGATAGTACAGGCAGATGATAAACAGCTGTGGTGTACATGTTAAAAAGGTTTTATATCGTCCCTCTTTATTTGAGATTTTCATGACTGAAATAATGATGGCAACATAAGAGAATATGATATAAAATAAAGGGCCCCACAGTACTGTCATAGCAATGGCAGAAGTAGTGGCTTTCAAGGCTGTTATGTCTGCACATGCTAGGTTACTTATTGAAATATAGTCACAGTAGCAGTGTCGTATAATATTTGGGCCACAGTAAGTCACACTAAGGGCATGTGCAGTAATTACACCAAGAATGATGAGGTTTCCTATCCAAAGCACTGAACAAAGAATTGCAGTAGTGGAGTGCGTAATCAGAACTGGGTATCTCAGTGGGTTACATATGGCAACAAATCGATCAAGGGCCATTAATGCCATAAGAAATGAGCTGCAAGCCCCAAAATAATGGACAAAATACATTTGTATGAAACAACCACTGAATGCCATGATATTCTCTGATATCCAGTACTTAGCAATGATTCTGGGCAGAGTTGCACTTCCAAATCCAAGATCTGATATTGCAAGATTACAGAAGATGATGTATGTTGGCTTCTGAAGATTTTTTTCACATGCCACAAAGACAAGGATGAAAATGTTCCCAGATGCCAGCATCAGATAAATGAAGAAGAAAAAGGTTCCTATGAATCCATAATACTTGGCAGGAATTCCTGTGAATCCTTGGAGGACAAATTCAGGAATGTTGGTCGTGCTGTTTTTGTACAATATTTCAGTGTAAATAGTCATCTAATTAAAAAAAAGAGCATAATTGTTTACAATATATTTTACACAGCACATTAAAGTTTAAAAAATCTTTTTTTCTGGTTTAAAATGAATATTTCATTTAGTGAAATCATATATGTATATGTAGAAAATACAAAATTCACTATCCCTGTAACCACAACACATGAATCATACCTTCCCTAAATTTTGATCCAGACTCTTACAATGCTGTTCACAGACTAAGGGATGAAGACTTCCCTTTTTGGGATTTTAGACACATGTTGAGGCTTTGAGCACACGTTGACGTAATTATTTACATTCGATCAAACCCTTAGAGAGTGAGCACTCCTGTTGTATTTATCCAGAGTGCATGATTGCTAGATATTCACTACAGGCCAATGATTTGGAACCAATACCTTTCCATAAATATTCATTCTTCTTATTACTAACAAAGAACAACTATTTTGATTAAATATCTGTAGCAGTAGGGTACAGCTAAATTTGGTTTCAAATGTATATTTATTAAAATATCCTTCTTTACTGTAGCTGTTACAAATGCGCCGGAGTACGATGCAAGTACAGTTGAAAGTTTATTTAAAAAAAAACCCAGGGCAAACATTTCAGAAATATTAGGCAAAATTACAGTCAAAAAAGGCAAAAAATCATCCAATCAGCAAACAACACTTCAAGGGGCAAAATGCAAAATAGTCCAGAAAATGGACAGAATCAAAAACCAAATTAACAATCACATAAACTAAGGCTTGGTAATGTCAGGAAAGAGCATACTGAGCAATTACTTCACAATTATTGATGGAGCTTAGAAACCTTAAAATACTGTGTGGTCTGATTGGGCTAAATGAGAGACAATTGTATGTGATTTTGAAGTCTGGTGAACTTGAGTGTGTGTGCTATCAGTATTTTTAGTCTGTGGTGGCCATGTTTGTAGGCTGTGGTGGATTCTGGGAAATGGAGTCCAGAGCAGGCTCCAGTGCAGATGTGACAGAGCCTGTCCCACTCTCCCCAGGGAGCTAACTCTGGGAGTGGAATTCTTTCTGGGACGGGGGCCTGGTTTCTCTAGGTGTCTCGTGTGAAAGACTCGAATGAGCAAGGGTCAAGGATCCAGCACTGCTCTTCCAGGCTGTATCCCTCCCTGTCAATTAGGTACTCCAGCCCACCTTCTCCCCTGAGGGTGTTTAAGATGGATCTAACCATGAAGGCCAGCTGGCCCTCAGTGTTCAAGGGTTCAGGGATTGTGTTTGGAGGGGTGTCTGATGCCAGGGATCCTGAAATGGCGGGACACATAGAAGGAGGGTGCAACTTGGCAGTGTCTGGGTAAGATAGTAGGTAGGTGAGGTAGGTGACCTCGTTTATTTGGTGCAGAATTTTATACAGGCTGATATACCAGGTGTTGAGCTTCTTGAAACCAGGTAGGTCCCTGATGTCCTTGGTGGCTAGCAACACTCAGTCCCTTGTTTGGTAACTGGGGGTCTCACCTCTGTGCCTGTCAGTGAGCCATTTGTTTTGGTTGACTGCTTGTTCCAGGTGCTGGTGCATGCTCTCCCATACTTGCTATCTCTTTCTGAACCAGTCATCCACTGTGGGGGAGTCAGTTGGACTGACATTCCATGGGAATGGGGGGCTGGAACTTGAGTATGCACTGGAAGGGAGTGAGGCGGGTGGCAAAGTGGCAGAGACAGTTCTGAGCATACTCTGCCCATGGGAGAAAATGAGCCCAGTCACCTTGGTTGTCAGCACAGACTGTCCTCAGGAAGCAGCTGATCTCCTGATTTGCATGCTCCACCTGTTCATAAGCCTGGGGATGACAGCCCGATGTGAGGCTTACAAAAACTCTTGGCTTCTCATTGAAACTTTTCCACACCCTAGATGTAAAGTGCACTCCCCGTCACTAACTATGTCTTTGCAGATGACGAAACATCTAAACACATGGTCAAAAAGGAGTTCGGCTGTTTTAAAGGTGGTGGGTAGACCAGGCAGGGAAATCAGGTGCAGGTAACATGAGAACCTGTCAATGATGACAAGGATGGTGGAGTTATCCTAGGATTCTGGGAGGTCTGTGATGAAATCTAATGCTATGTGTGACCAGGGGTGCTGGGGCATGGGCAGAGGCATGAGCTTTTCAATGGGCAGAGTGCATTACACTTTGGCTTGAGCGCATGCCATGCAGGCTGATATGTAATGGTTAATGTCTCTCAGTATACCAGGCCACCTTGGCCCTGAGTAGATGGTAAGTTCTGTGGGTGCCTGGATGGTCTGTTGCTGGCATTGTGTGTGCCCAGGTTTTCAATTACCCCTGAGACAAAAGAGCACAAAGGTGAGGTTAGAGGGGCATGCTGCATACTGGTGTGATGGCAATTTTTTTTATCAATCTCCCAGGTCATAGCTCTGATAAAACATGATGGAACCAGAATGGGTTCAGGACCAGACTGAATTCTGGATCCTGTGGATGCAGGATAGGGAGTCAGGTTTAGTGTTTTTGGAACCAGGGCAGTAAGACAGTATGAAATTGAAGCAAGGAAAGAACAAGGACCAGCAGGCTTGGTGGGGGTTCAGGCGCTTAGTGATTCTGAGATATTCTACCACAACAAATCAGAAAAAGTTGGGATGATGTGCTGAAGTTGAAATTATAACTGAAAACAATCATTTGTAAATAACCTTTTATGTGTATTGCACTCAAAACAATATAACCGCACATAATTTGATATTTTACCTCATGAATTTGATTGTTTTTTTTTTCAAAATAAATACATTTCAATTTTGACACATTTTTAAAAAGTTGGGATGGTAAAGCATTTACCACTTTGTAATGTTGCCATTCCTTCTCA
>JAOTRR010000056.1:29860487-29870880 GCA_028570945.1 Gogo arcuatus
TTTTAATTTAACAAAAGGAATATTTAAGTTGATAAAGAATAGGAAAATAAATGGTTCTTTTTTTTTTTGTAATAAAATTTTCTTCATTTAATTTTTTTTCCAATAATATTGTGGGAAAATCAAATCATGAACCCAGTATCATGAACCGTATCGTTAATTGGGTGAACCATTACATGCAGACTCAAGCCCTTGGTCCCTGACTGCCAAGATAGGTTCAGTCCCGACACTGAGAACTGGTGATTATAGGGGCTTTTTTTTGGGGAAGGTCATTTTGTCACCATGACAACATGAGTAGCTCTAATTTGATGTCATGGTGACAAAATGACCTGCCCAGCTGCCCTTAACATCACTGTGTTGAAACCCATCCTGGTTTTGCCCACCAAGTGATGCCAGTAGTATTTTTCACGATGAAAACTTGAGCAGTTTTGTTTAGTTAATTTAAAGTTGTCAAGTAGTCATGGCAACAAAATGTCCCACCCAAAAGCCCCAAACATAACTGCTTCTCAGGCTTGGATCCAAACCAATTTTGCCAGATGAGAATCAATGAGGTGTGTGGCTTCTGAGCAGGTCATCCTACCCAGAAGCCCCCAACATCACCGCTTCTCTGTGCTGGAATTGAAACGGTTTTGCTATTGCTGTCCTGATAATATCAGTGGCTTTTGGGGCGGGATATTTTGTCACCATGACGACTTTAAAAAGAAAACCACAGTTGCTCAAGTTTTTCCAGAAGTCTCTGGAATCACTCCTCCTTGCTGGGCAAAATTAGTAGAACTGGTGAAGTTACAGGCTTTTGGGTGGGACATATTATTAAAAATATATACATTTTAATAAAGAATACACAAACGAATACCTTAAAACAATACCAAACGTACAGATCTTTACCTAACTAGCTCAAGACTGAAACGTATATGAAGTCAGAGTGAATGGATACACATCAGCACACCAAAAATAACAACACATCTGCGTTTCTCATGCATTTACAGACTGATGATAAAGTTGCTTCAGTTCTTCACCAGGGAAGCTAACGTGACTGTTTGTTTGGCTCCGTACAGAATTACAGTCATTTTAATCAGACTGATCTGATGTTACACCATGTTCTTGTAGTGCAGTTAGCGTCGATGCTTTGGGAATGGTCTGTTATAATGCAAGATGTTCACTGCTCCAGGAAAGGGCTTAATTTCATCCTTCATAAACTGCCAATTTGCAGAACTATTAATAGAATATAAAACAAACGATGCAGGCACGCTATTAAAGCTCTGATGAAGTCATCAGTGTGATATTTTGACGATCCGAGGAGCTACAAGTGCTCTTCGTTATACTGTATTATGTATAATTTGTATTATATAATAGCAATAAACTTGACTTTGGGTTTTATACTAGCTCTGTATATGAAATGCGCTTTTTTTAAAATTGGTTCTGTATATATTTATATTCATGCTAGAAATTATCAAAAAGAAAAGGAGGAAAAAATACTCGAGACAAAATGTAAAGCTAGTTTACTAGTCGTCAGTCTGCTATCCAAGTTCAAGGGACTGACTGCATGCTCACATGAGCAAGTGATAAACTGCTTGTGTCTCTTGTGGGCGTGGCCTGTTCAGCATTTTTGTTTTGACAAATGGTAGTAATTATGTTTACGTAAACAACATGATTTGGCTTTGTGCTAGCTTTCTATGTCAGGTTAGATTAGCAAAGCGAGCTAACTGTACTAGCTACGTACATGCACCAGAGGCACCAACGAGTTCTGCTACTTCCGTCTAAGTTTCGTTTTTCTTCCTAATGTCTCTATACACGTTTAATGAGAGGAAGTATATGACAGGATAAGATGAAACCACGGTTATTCTTACATTTTTGTGCGTCAGACAGTAAATGGGAACTGATTACAGCGGGTAAAAACTAAAGTTTGGAAGGAACCGAAGAAACGTCAGATTGGTCTGAGGGATTGTTCGAGCTGATCGATCACCTGTTGCTTCGTCACTCAGATTTTAGCCATAGCAAATTTAACAACAATGAAACGCTTAATTAAATTAAAATATACACCCCAGTCTAGCTTTATTAAAGTTCGAAGAATTGCAGAAGATACTGCACGTAGCCTTCAATAGCATAAACGTCGGTAATATTAGCTAGGTAGCTAGTTCTCTAGCTAGCTGTGTTTTTGTATTTATATTTATCTAGCTAAATATTTTGCGCAGTCTGTAAACAGATGAGGTATTAAGTGGACTAACAGATGAAATTTACAGCTAGAAATCCTGAAACCCAGAGGAAAACAAGTGCAAAAGTCAAAAAACGCAAATTAAAAACATTGTGAAAGCTTCATGTCTGAGAGGTGAAGTAAACGGTTTAATAACGCAGCCTAAAAAGACTTAAAACTCTTATGGATGATTAAAAGGGAAACGAGCACACCTTATGAGCAGATCTTTCCGCTGATAAAAGGTCTGAGCTCCCGTCCTGTTGCTCCTCCGATCTCTCTGGTGTTTACTTTTCTCCACAGCTGTATGATTGAAAACTTCATAAACGTGCCATAAAGAAGCACCTCATGCCATAAAAATGCTTTGTCACAGTAATTTCCAGCTCCATCGCCGGGCCACAAACTCGCGCTCCGTCCTCTCTCATTCCGCTGCTGTAATTTTATTTATGACCCTGTGACTTTTTATTTCCGCTATTTATTTTTTCATCTTCTTTTCTCATCCCCTGCTAAAGAGCCCTAGAGATTCTTGGCAGGGACCCGAGTGCCGAGCATTGTAGTACTGCTGACTCAGCTTTTTCTCGGTAATGCACGAGGTGAAGCAAAGAGCAGGAAAGCGTGAGGGATAAACGTTTTTGCAATTGCACGACATTTATGTAGCGCACTAAAATCTCTGACATAAAAAGGTGGGGGTTTTGGAGTGGGGTTTTTGTTTGTTTGTTTTAAAGACATGATTATTTATCATATTGTTAACATGCGAAAGACTCAAACCAAAAAAAACAAGGCAACAATTTTCAAACAATTGGAGTCTGTAAACAGTCATACAATGACTAGCTAGCTCTTGCATGTTATTTTTAAATTGCTTCACTAAACTACCCTCTAGTGGCACCCCAGGCCCACCTAGGCCTCCCCAGCTCAGAAGAATAATCTACAAATGATGTGACTGATGCTGTTGCAGGAGTCTAATGATTATGCTAATAGGGTTTATTTTAATTGAACATTTATAACTCACTTTGGTGCTCTGATTCTTTGAAATATGCTTTTAAGTGAATCAAATGTTAAGATGTTTGATTCGTTTGATTCACCAAAAATAAATAGTGTAAAGTGTTCAACATTCTGGAAATGTAGAATATGATCATCTTTTATTCCAGACCTTCCACACACTGATGAAGGCTAATCATTAGAATTTTTTTTTTCCATTTCCATACGTTCTTTTTGGATAAGTTGGATAAGCCTCTTGAGTGACTCATCATTTGATTCATCCTCAGTTAAACAGTCATACGGTTTTGGTTGTGGTGATTTTGGCTTTGCACTTTGGATTCGACAAAAACAGGTTAAATTAAACAGATTATAAATTCCTCTAATTGTCTATAGACGATTGTGCCTCCAGTTGTTGCTAGCAATGTGACGTGTCGTGTGTCATTTAATCTGATTTGGTCCTTTTTATATTTCAGGTCGAACAAAGGGGGCATCCATAAAGAGGAGGCTTCCTGGCTGCCTGATTCACTTCTCCACCCCTGTATCCTGTGTGCACTGGATTTATTTATTTATCATCGAGGGGGGGAGGAGGCTGATAGACCTCGGAGCATGAAGCCGAGCTGCTGAGACGGCGCTCACACACACTCCGCTTACCCGGCTGGATGTGTGTGTCCCTTGCCGGAGTCCAGAGCCGAAAACACCACGGCGGCCTCCCGGAGCCCAGCGGAGATGCCCACCGAGACGCTGCCGCCAGATAGCAAGGCATTGGGTGCTGCTGGCGCCGTGGCATCGGCCGTACCCCTCCGAATCCTAAACAAAGGTCCTGAATATTTCAGACGAGCGGCCGAGCCCAACCCAAAGCGCCTGAGTGCTGTGGAGCGACTTGAAGCTGATAAAGCAAAGTATGTCAAGAGCCAGGAAGTGATCAACGCAAAGCAGGAACCAGTGAAGCCGCAGGTGCTTGCAAAACGGAGCCCGGGGGTGAGTTCGGTTCTCAAAGCCTCGAATAACAACGCCAAGTCAGACACCTGCGCCAGCACCAAGCGTGAAAATCTCAACCTGGAGATCCTGAAGAACCTGCTCAACAGCTCATCTTCGGCAGAAGGTCCTGCTAAAAGCTCAGTGGCGAGGAGTTGGGCACCAGAATCCGGGCATCGCTCCTTTCCCGAGTCCCTAAATGTCCCAGCTGCAGCCTTTCAGGGCCGGAAAAGCCCCCAGAACCTGAACCTAAGTCGTGGACTTATGGAGAACCACGGGGCTGAGGGTGATCGTTTACCGCTCCATGCCTCTCAAAGCTCCTCAGACATCCGGCGGCTGTGTAACGGGAAGCCGTTCCGTTCAGGACGCAGCAGCAGCAGCAGCTCAGCTCCTCCGCTGCCCCCAAAACCAAGTGCAAAGGCTTTAGGAATCTCTGACAATACAAAATGTCCAGCTGAAACAGAACTAGAAGCTCACCGGCCCTTGCTGCATCGCTCCAAATCGGACTTGAGCGACCGCTTGGCTCGGTCTGGCGCAGATGCAGAGAGGTTCTTCAACTACTGTGGCCTGGAACCGGACGAGCTTGAGGGTTTTGTCGAAGGCTTTGGACGCGCCAGCTCTGATATCGTATCACTGAACTTCCGTAGCGCCAGCATGATCAGCTCAGACTGCGGCCGCTCGCGACACACCGACGACAATGATGACCTTTCCAACGAAGATGAGGATGAGGAGGAGCGTGTTCCCTATGGGATCTCTGCTGTCGAGCGCAACGCTCGTGTCATCAAGTGGCTCTACAGCATCAAGCAGGCGCGAGAATCTCAGAAAGTTTCACACGTTTGAGGTTTGGGAGATCATGAACAAGCTACAGCCTCTCATGTGTCTCACTTCTGACTCGGTATTTCGACGATCAAGGGCACTGTCTTTATCTTGAAGGATTAACTGATGAAACAAAGCCGTTTGTTTTTTCTTTATAGGTTTACAGCTTTTATTTCTTTTTTTTAGTCGCTTTCCATGTCTTCAGATTCTGCATGACCTCTTCATACAAATCATAAATACCCCACGGCTTGTCCTGTGTCCATTAAAAGGTGGCTGTTTTACCGAACAGCTCCAACTCCGAGTGGGTTTATCATTCTGTTCGTTCTGCCTCTGTACGTCAGCTAGCTGTTTTTCCGATCTTTGTTTTCCGTCTGTGTTTGGGTGCACTGAGCCAGGAAGCCATATGGGAATGAATGCAGAGCATCAGTGTCTTTTTAGATGTCTTTCCTTTTTTAGTTTTCTCTCTTTCCTTTTTTAAATCTGTGTGTATATCAGTGTGTGTATGTGTATGAATCAGTGTTGCAGAAGCATGTCTGGTCCAGAAAACAACTTCTTTTCAAAAATAGTGGCTTCCATCAGGATTGGTTACGCACCACATCGTGGAGTTACTTCTTGGTTAGTCGTCCATAAAGCTCTTGTTACAGTGGTACTTATTGTTTTTCTCAGTGTAAATTCTGTAAGAAATATGTATATAATTTTGAATTCCTTGTCAAAACAAAAACAAAAAAGCCCTGGTGTTGTGTGATGAAGATCCTGCTATGCTGTTCCATCCCGTAGCTCTCGCTTTGGTCTTTCCCTCGGGTTATTTTGGGTTCGCATCGCCAGTCTGTGTCCATGATCAACTCTGTACATCACTGTTCTTATAACAACATTAAATGTAAGGTTCATTCCACCTGGAGTTGTTCCTGAAAGATTTGTTTCCGTCAGTTATTTTTAATTATTTCAATAAATGGCTATTTGCTCTCTTTTGCCATTAGTCGCATTTGTACACTTGTGTTTTTGTTTTGTTTTTTTTCCTTTCTAATGATTTCCTCGTGAGCACGCCAATACAGTTTTCATCACACAAGTGATAAATGGTGATTAAATCATGCTAACCAACCGCCAACAGCTTTAATTTATAGCTAACAATGTTGCACAATGAAAAATCATAAATTTATTAGCTAGCGGCTAAGTGAAAGTTTCAGTATGCTGCCCAGAAAAGTATCCAGGCTAGTCAGTGGTAGCTAGCTAACATTAACCTCAAAATATGACAAGCTAATAATGTTTGTGCTCCTGTTGTTTTCTTGTTGCATCACACAGAAAGGACGGTCACGTCTTTATTTTTGCTCAGTGTGCTAGTAACTGAGCTGTTCTATAGTTTGGAGCTGCACTGTTCTATATTTTGCTCAGATTCGTCGCAGTTCTGCGTCTCTGCAAACCCAAAAAATGAGGTTTGTTGGTTTTTACAAGCTAAAAAAAAAAGCCAGACTGTATCCTCTGTTGTGTGTGTGTGTGTGTGTGTGTGTGTGTGTGTGTGTGTGGTTTAGCAGATAGCAAAATTCATGAATCAGTAACTACTTTTTTTTTTTTTAAATGAGTCAAGTTTAACCACGTTACATTTTTTTTTAAATGTATAAATCATGTAAAAATTTCTTTGTAAAACTCGAGTGTTCTCTCTGGTAGGGGAATGTTAAAGAGGGAAAAAAACTTCTGCTTTATCAGCAGCCGACTGAACCGGTGTGTCCTCCGGGAGAGTACGAATAAAGAAATGAGGAACTGATTTGTTCCTGGTATATTGCAATATAGAAAATGCAAGAAAATTAGAAATGGTTAAATTCAGGATTGATGCTGATGGCTCATTTCTGAAGGTGTAAAATGTGCTTAAGGAATTTATTTAACATAACAAATAGACAGAAGGATGGAACAATGAGTAATGTATTTCTTTTCTTGGAATAAATTAATCTCAAAGGTTAGAACTCATATTTTCAGTGAGATTAAGCTCTAAACATTTTTTTTTAAATCCCATCTTTACAACTGAGGGGCCAATAATTATGGAGCAGACCATAGATTTACTCAATTCTATGCAAAATGAGTTATCATGCCATAACGACTGGATTCAGAAAATTCCTCGGACCAGTGATATGTTCAGGATGGATCAACACCAGCAACTTATCACTTTTGTAATGCAGTTCGTTATGGGAGCACTTCTATAAATAAGCTTTTTTATAGATGTTTTATAATAGGAGCACTCAAAAAAGATCTCCCATCATTAGTTAGTTTCTAACGTTATTCCAGCTAGTTACAGAATACTCGGGTTGTTAGAGAGCTTTAGGACAAAACCCAGCATGAACAGTTAAGTGTTCCTCTTTAGCATCATTAACATCATTAGCTAGCAGTTTCTTGGTGTTTTGGAAATGAAATGTAATCAAATTCCAGATCAGAAGCCTTCTGGAGACGGTCTTCATACGTTGTTTAACAAATCCACGATAAGCCAACGTGGCAGATTTACTAATCAGGCAGATTTTGAGAACTGCATTAGTTTAGCTGGAGTGAGTAATCTGAGTGTTTCTGTATTGCCTGGAAAGTGGATACGTAACGATCAGCTAATCAGAACGATACAGGAGCCTAGAGACGCAGTTTTGAATTTAATGTGGCTCAGAGATGAGAAATCAGAAACAAGAAATCGTAAACACTTGCACAAAGTTCAGCTTCATTACTCATACTCGGGTTCGAGTTCCCTAATAGCTTCATTTAGCTCTCTTTTGAAGAAAACATGTGTATGGTTTTAAGTAGGTGTGGTCCAGTCTCCATCTTGGACAGAACCATGTGGAAGAAATAGTTCTTAAAAAACAAACAAAAAAAAAACCCAGTATAATGGCATGACCTAGCAATGGTAAAGTGTCCCAGGCCTCTGTGCTAACAGCAAACCATGAATTCCACCAACATAAACTAAGCTGTAATTAATTAGTTTGACAACTTGCACTAGCTACAGACAACATGAACTGATCTCATGATTTGATTTAGTGTCTTGTTCACATGATAGACACCTAGTTTTATTCATGTTTGTGCTCTGATAGCATTAAAGTGCTGAAGAGCAGAAAAACAGTCAACAGTTCAATCACGCTAACTCAATAATCAAAAAACAAAACGTTGGGTAAGTTTCAGGATTCTCCAAAATAACAAACATCATTCGGGCTGGATGTAATGAGAGCGATGGGGAGACATCCAAAGGGCAATAAAGAGAGGAATTTGTTAAAAACAGCATTAGAACAAAGCCAGAGTTGATGTTTTCTCCACCTAAATAAACGTGTAATTCCTCCTTTTTTCTAGCAGAACATGGAGGTCTGTTGGAGTATGGCCACACTGTTTTATTTTCTTTCTTTTTTCTTTTTTTTTTACTGCATGCATTCTCAAGGCTACAGGAAATGACCTAATTCGTCACAAATGTTTGGAGAAGCTCGGCCTCGGCAGCAGAGGCCCCACACTGCCAGAAATCCCGTTCTCATCTGGAACAGGAGGCTTCAGGTCATGTGTTTAACAAGTCCAGCCCTCATGGAATCGGAGTAAATCCGGATCTGTGCATGAGCAGGGCTGATTTATGAACTCGGGGTTTGTGTATAAAGTAATCCAGTCATCGTAGAAGCATCATAGAAGAGGAAGTTCGAGACAATCTAGAATAAACACACCGCATCTTTTATCTCGCATTCTTGTAAATCACCATCTGCATGTTAACGTCAGCAGCTTGGATTGTAAGCAGGTTGTTAAAACACGTCCAAACTCCTCCCTCTTGCTGTTAAAGCGTTTTATAGCTTTCGTTCACCTTCATGAACAACTTCATCTAACGATTTTCTTCTGCAGCAAGCCGTCAGATGGCAGGGACTTCTGGGTAAAGACTGTATGTTTGGGGGTTTGTTTTTCATCTTGATAAAACTCATGGACAAAAATCACCAATCTGATCTGAAGTAGTTTAAAGGCCGAGTTCACTGACAGTCACGTTACTCCTGAGACACCAGTGATCCTGACTCCTGCTCTCCGGACCTGCCTGATCCATCCTGAGCCTCGAGTTCTGCTGCTGAGGATGACCTCTAACATGGACAGTCTAAAGGTCACTGTGAGATTAGCATATAGAGGGATGGTACCACATAGAAATCATAAAGATGGCTGTAGATGTTCTTCCTTGGATAGTCTTAGGACTGTAATTGTTAGGAACAGTTTATACTCAAGTTTACACACTTTTTGATTATATAGTATACAATTACAGAGTGATGATTTATAAGTGCACTATTTGGTGTCCCCCAGATGAGGATGGGATCTCGAGTCTGGTTCCTCTCCAGGTTTCTTCCTCATGTCATCTCAGGGAGTTTTTCCTCAACACCATCACTGTTGCTCATTAGGGATAAATTTATAAATTTAAAATTTACATCCAGTGTTTTATAGATTTCTGTAAAGCTACTTTGTGATGATGACCATTCTTAAAAGTGCTATACAAATAAAACTGAATTGAAATTGATTGGCTGAAGTCTTGACGTGTGATCTATGCTATAAGGTGCGTGTAATAGGTGTTTAAAATAATAATCAGTTGACTAGTCGAGTGCTGAAATAGAAGTAAATGTAACTGTTATTGCAAGTCTTTGAATGAAAAAGAAGAAAAAACTCATTTTAGAAGAAATTTATTAGACTACATATAAATATTTTGAATTAAAATGTTAGCATGTGGATGTGAGATTGCGCTAATATTACTGCTGTTATCCACATTAGCATTGCAGCAAGGCTGCTCCATGTATATTGTATGATTTTATGTTTGTTTGTTTGTTTGTTTTTTGTTTTAAATCCATGTATGAAATGAATGAACACCACCTACGTAAACTAAGCTGTTTGTTCAGTTTTATTCATTAACTTTTGTGTGGGGTGGTTTTTTTGTTTGTTTTTTTGAGAGCAGAATTGAACCAAATTGTATTCATTTTACACACATTCTGGTTTCATGAGCTCAGTTTAGTTAGTAACCATAACAAGCCATTGTGTCTCCCGAATGCAAAAATGTAAACATGAAGGTGAACTACTGCACAAGCTGCGACTTACAGTCAGCACCAGAATTACTGGCACAATTGGGAAAGATGTGTTTAAAAAACAGTTGAAATGATTTATTTTTTTTAAAAAGGGCTTCGTGAAGACATGAGAGAAATCTAACCTTTAACTGGAGTAAATTTATTCACTGAGAATTTAAATAAAAACTTAACAAAATCATATGTCACAATTACTGGCACCCCGAGAAATTCTTCTCATCAAATTGTAACAACTAGGGGAGAGCGGGGAGACTCGGGACGAGTTCTCAGCTTTTGGAGATTGTGTGAAATTCTTTGCAGGTAGCATCACATTTCATATTGAATTAGAGAGTATTTACTATTCCCTCTTACCACAACATCAGTTTCTCAGCTTGTCACATATACTGGCCTTCAGACT
>JAOTRR010000056.1:30431453-30442168 GCA_028570945.1 Gogo arcuatus
GAGTACATGTGACGAAAATAAAGGCTTCAGCCTTGGTTCTTCTTCTTCTTCTTCTGTTTCTTTTACTTTTCCATTCATTCTTTCTTGGTTTACTTATTTCTTTTTTCCTGTTGCTTTCTTTTTATTTTTCTTTGTAAATAAGAGCATGTGTGAGGTGAATAAAGATGATTGCACGTGTAATCGTCTCTAATCAATTACAGAAAATAACCCTGCTGTTGTTGTTGTTGTTATTGTTGTCGTTGTTTGATGGCTGTGCAGTCGAAGGCTCTGAGGGAGCGGTGGTTGTTGGATGGTGCGCCCTCCAGTGGAGAAAACGAGTTTCAAAGGCAGCTGCAGGAAGATGAGGCTAAAACCAGGGGGCTGGAGCAGAGCGTTCTCAGGTGGGTTCCTCGTCCGGTTATTGATCCGTGTTCTCCTTAAAGAAACATGATGGAGGTTTAAACCGTGAACTTTGACCTGAGATTGATGTGTTTCTGTTAAAAAGAGCTGAGCATGATGCAAGTTCTCGGATCTGCATGCATAAATATTTTACACCACCGGCTGAGTCGTGTGTACGCTGCAGTGCTGGATTAGCATTTTATGCTACTTACTGTATTTAATAAATATTTGATTATCACTGAGTTTAGAGACGGTGAGATTTATTTAAAAAAACTGTTTGAAATAAGATAAAAATAAAAAGTATAGTGTTATAAAATTGTAGGTTTTGTTCATAAAGAAAATCTAAAGAAAACCTTTTTTCTGAATCTGAAGCGAATCTCTAAACTGAGACAAAATTAAAAAACTTTCTGATCATTTTAAGATACTAAAGCCCTGTTCAGACAGGATTAATTTCCCATGTGGTGTAATTAATCCTGGAGTATTTAGTCTGAATCCATCATGTCAGTAGTTGTTTACAGACTGAGCGTGTTGTTTCTTTAGTATAAAGACGCTCCAGGAAGCGCTCGCTCTTTTCTCTTTTCTATCGTCTTGCGTCAAAACCAAAGGTTTAAAATGCAGAACAATAAAATATATTGTTTATGATGTTTGCGTGTATTTGATGAACACGTTATCACATCAGTAACAGTTGTGTAATGTTCGTAATGTGGCAGGTTGGAGCAGGAGATCGAGGAGCTCGAGACCGCAGTCCCTGCGTCTAAACCCACCGCAGATAAACAGGACGTTATAAACGTAAGTGTTTATTTATGAACAAAGTCAGTGAGAGGACAAATATTAACATGTGATATAGCAAAGTTATAGCAAATAAGTGATTAGCAAATAATTATTATCATTGTAGCCCCAAGGGAAGCTCCTTCAAAAGTGTAATTATGAATTAGTTTATTAATTATTGTAATTATTTTATAAGCAAATCCATACTGATGTGAAGTTGTTGATTGTTGAATTAACACCAGATCATTTTAAATGAAACGCCTTTTTTCTCTCCTCGCTCAGACGCCTGATGGCCCCGGAAAAGGTATTTCACCTTTTTACTTTCTCTTTATGTCTGATTTCTTATTTATTTATTGTTTTATTTATTTTGAAGATGTATCACAAAGGAAAAGTCAACAAACAACTTTCAATTTTCAACCAATTTTTTGACTGATTTTTGTTGTTGTTCCTGTTTAAGTTTCACCGAAGAGCAATAAATCAAAGCTATAAATTATGCAGTGGTTTAAAACATGCAGCTCATAACCAAAAAGAACTATACAGTAAAACTATAAGATTTCTGTAGTAATGTATAATACTTCTATGATGTTCTTTAATACCTTTATAATATTCTTCACGTCAATAGTGTTCCTATAGTTCAGTCTGATAAATTGTCCCAAATTACTATATAGGAATATTATAGAGTATTTGTAGTATTACTGATTGCTATGATATTTTTGTGTCGTAATCCTATAATATTACTAAAGTTTTTTTTTTTGTAAGGGTGGAAATAACTAAGAACGTACTGTGGCCCAATATTTCCTGATATTCAGCCTCAGCTTTGGCCCCAAATTGTCATTTTCATTATTCATTACTTGTTAAAATGGTTAGTCATAAAAAACGTTGCTAGTTAACTGGGTAACGTGGACGCTGAAAGAGTCGTCCTTGTTATTTCACTGGAATGATTTTTGCCAGGTAGCACATAAGCTTTAATTCTTTTATACAGACAGTGTACAGACAGAGCGAGACTGGAAACGAGACAGAAACATCCAGAACATCAACATTTACCTCAGATGTGTTAATAAATTAATCATAAAACTTTCAGAACATGAACAAAACCAGTTAATAACTGAGGCTAATGTAATCGTCTTTTATAGAGACGTTTGTCACAGTAACCATGGAAATGAGACAGACCTATCTGGAACATCAACTTTTACCTCAAGTGTGTTTAAAAAATACTAAGAAAAGGCTTCATTTCACTAAAATGACACTATATTTACACTTAGCATTGCCTGCTAACACACTGTTAGCACTGTGAAAATTTAGAGTTCAGAAGTTGTGAATTGTTGGGGTTAAATGGAGAGTATGAGAAACTAAACATGGTGAATTTTGAGAAGATCAAGTACGCTTTTTCCCCTCTTAACCTTCTTTTCCAGTGGAGAATGGCGTCCCTAAAACCAGGCAGGTGACAGGCATCGAGGCGAAGCTGGAATGCACAAATTTAGATGCGAAGGCCATTGAGAATGCGAGCGCAGACCACCCGGTCACCATGGTGTTCATGGGCTACAAAAACGTGGAGGACGAGGACGAGACCAAGAAAGTGCTGGGAATCGAAGACGCGGTGAAGGCCGAGTTCGTCGTCATTGAAGACAGCGAAAACAAGGCAGCGACAGAGGATGGAAAGAATGAAGAGAAAGCTCCCCTGAACGGCGCCCCTTCCAGTCCAGACGACAAGAAACAGGACGAGGCCACAAACGGAGATGAGGCAAAACAGGACGAGGGCAAGAAAGAAAAGCAGCCGTGCAAGTGCTGCACCGTCATGTGAGCACGGGGGCCAAAACTTTTATTCAAAATAAATACTAGTTATTTAAAAAAATACAATATCCAGAGAGGAACTGCTGACACTTCAGTAATTAATGCAAATGTTGTAAAAATTGCAATACATATGAAAAACATATCATTAATGTTATCACTATTATAATTAAGAGACACTAGCACAGTACTAGCAATAATGAGATCACTAAAGACATCACTGTTGACATCACTGCTAAAGATATCATTAATGACGTTACCGTTAGCGTTGATAATGATATCCTTGACATCATTGTTAGCATTGTTGATAGTGCTGACAAAAATGCTGTTGCTGTTAGCAGTGATAATAATATTACTTCACTGATAGCATTTTATGCGTTATTTTTACTGTAAACTACATCTTTTTTATGGATAATGTAAAAGTGCAGTAACCATGGAAATGAGGCAGATCCATCAGAAACATCAACATTTACCTCAGATCTGTTGATAAATTACTAGGAAAAGACTCAGAATGGCTAAAGTTGCAATCTAATTACACTTAGCATCAACGTGACAGCATTTATTATGAATGTGATAATGATGATAACATAAAATTATTATTATAATGATAATAACGTTAGTAATCTCACTGTTAGCATTGCTAGTAGTAACAGCATTATTGACATTACTGTTACAGCCATAAGACCATTTTACTGCCAATTATGCTAAAAGGTAAGTTAGCTATCTTTTATATGAACACTGTAAAGGTGCAGTAACCATGGAAACTAGACAGAACCATCAAGAACATCAGCATTTACCTCAGATGTGTTGGAAAAATACAAAGAAAGTATTCGGTACGGCTACAATTACATTTAATTACACTTAGCACCAACCGGTAATTTATTTAACATGGTACTGTCATATTGACAAGCATGAAGTCAGAAAAATTATGAATACCGCAAAAGGTGGCTGCTAGAAAAAAAGTTCAATGCTAACTTTATTGTTAATACTAATGTTGTTATTGATTGCATTTAGGTAGCAGCATTCGTTATTAATGTGGTAATGCTAATAATATTAATGATGTCCCTGTTAGCAGTGCTAGTAATTACAACAATATTGAAATCTTTCTTAACATTGCTAATCTCCGTTATTCTTATGATTTAGAGATTTTGTATTTGCCAAAAGACATCCAGTTTACTGCAAATGATGTTAACAATTTAGCTAGCTAGCACATAATTTTTCTATCTTATAATATTAGTGTAAAGATGACAACATTTAACATGACATTAATAGCATCACTGCTAGCTTTATTAATAACATTCATGACATCACTGTTACTTTTATAGATAATATTAATGACAACACTATTAATGACAGCGATAACATTCATAATATCGCTGTTACTTTTATTAATGATAACATTCATTATTTCACTGTTATTGATGACAGCGATAACATTCATGACTTCAATGTTACTTTTATTAATGATAACATGCATGACTTTTCTATTGCTTGTATAAATAACATTAATGACATCACTGTTATTAATGACAGCGATAACATTCATGACTTCACTGTTACTTTTATTCATGATAACATTCACATCACTGTTATTAATGACAGCGATTACATTAATGATGTCACTGTTAGAATTGTGATTTTTACACTATTTTATTACTGCAGTGTAGCTGTATTTCCTCTCTGTGTTTGTGTAATGTATTTGTACGTATGTTGTTCAGTTTGTACTTCTTTTTTATTTCTATTGATATTTTTCTATTTTTCTGTCGACATTTCTATATATATTATAAATATAAACTTATATTTTCATTATGTAATCTTATGTAAGTGCATGTGGAGGGACAGAAGGGCGGAGTTTGGTGTCGTTTCACTTATTTTATTTTTAAACAAAAATATGAAGGACATCTCGCTATGAACATTTCACTCTCTTAGTGTTTCTAATCTATAGGTTCATTATCCATAAGATCAAAATATTATATTAATGTTATTATGCTTTTATAATGTATGTAACGTGTGTTTTATTTCGTGTTTGATCATCTCAGAGCACTGTGAGGATGTAGTATATACACACTTCATGGTAGGAAAAGATATATATATAAAGTGTGTAAATAAATGTGATATATTGTTTATGATGGTTTATGGCACACACATGAAATAAAAGTCTGCTAAAAAATTATTTTCACATTCTGTTTCTTCACTGTGGGCATGTCCCAAACCACACCCTCTTCACTACGTGGTGCACATAAACATCATCATCAGTCCTCTGTGGGCGTGTCCCAAACTCTTCCCATCAGGACTGGTTTTAGTTTTCCTAAACTTGGAAACTGAATGCCATTTGTGTCATTGTGATGTTTTTGTGGATTATGGAGCCCTGTCCTTCGTTCTCAGTGTCTCCTGCTGTGGTCCAAGTGCTTTAGTCAGAAAGAAATACAAATAAAAACTGTTGTGTTATGATGGCTGTTGTCATTCCTGTTCACTGAAAAACTCTGAAATATAAATATGCTGAAATGACAGCACTGCACACATACATTTATGTTTTTTTAAAGCAAAAATGTTCTGTACAGTCCAATCACATTCCTCTATTTTTTTCTACAGGGAATAGAACATTTCTTGATCTTCATTCTTCCACAAGTAAAATGTCAGATAGAAAAAAGACAATCTCTGACACTCTTATTCTCATTAAAAATTGTATGTATATATACATAAAACATGAATATGCAAATTAGAAACACCCTCCAATTCTACATGCCCCACCCACATCCCCTGGGAAAGCAGTGCACCAGTGTCCTGAATTTGCACACTGGAATCTGATTGGCTCCTGCATTTGATGATGCAATAACAATATGATCACTAACTCAGATTTTCCAGATTCCTGTTTCTCTTCAGTGGCTAATTTTACTGTTAACCATCTGCACATTCTGCAAGTTTTGTTTAATCAGAAAACACTTTTATTTAGAGAAACTAGTGATTTTTTCCAATATTTTTGTAATTAAAAAATATGAAAGATATTTACTATCATCCTCAGTTTTGTACCTTTTTTAATTTATGTAAGCATTGGTTAGAAACTAATGCTGAATTCAGCTTAACTCAGAAGTGAGAAGTCTGAACTTGGAATTACATCATTTTCAGGATCGGCTCATTTGAGCTACAAAGTGGAAAAAAACTTGGACATGGATGTTTTATTAGCAACAATCTAATCAGCTAACATTAATGGTCATGAGTTTTTGTTATATTTACTTTCTCAAAACTAGCAAACTGTATGGTCGACGTTATAGATTTAACTCATTAATCCTGATTGGTCTATAGTACTATAAACTCATTTAAAGCAGTGAAGTGATATTTTATGTACTGCTGACAGTGTGAGCGGCCATGTTGACATGACATCACTTGCTGAACTCGGGCTCCAGGAGACCTTTTCAACTTTCTTATTAGGAATTCCGAGTTGATGTAGCATTTCCTTCTGTTTTTCCAAGTCACGTTGGACATTTTGAGTTACTAGCTTTAATAACAGTACATAGGGTAAACACACACTTTTAGTCCTTTTTCAGTGTTTTTCTCCTTAACGAAACACACTAAAATATACTGTTGATTGGGAAACACTGAATCTTATGTTAATTAATAAACATTGTCCTATGGAAGCCTGTTACTGCCATGTGAAAAAAGTCACATAGTATGTCATAATAATGAGAACATACACATATCTCATAATTGTAACTTATGTCATAATAAAGATTTACTATTTCATAATGAAAACATTTTCTCAAAATTATGACTTAATGTCTAATTATTATGAGAACTTAAGTCATAATTATGAGATACCAAAGTCATTAATATGAGAAAATAATCTCATTATCATGTGATATTAAGTCATCATTATGAGAAATGTATCTCATTATTATGGTGGCAGAAACAGGATTCCATAATTGTCAGTGGAAATGAGTTAATTTTAACTCGCTTAGATTTTAAACATATTTAGTAAGGATGAGCAGCTCGATACCAAAGTATCAATACTTCCAATCCTGATGGCTCAGTTTTGAGAATCAATCCTCGTATTAACAATCAATACTAGGTACTGTCTTTAAGTAGTGATTTTATTAACTTCATTTTATTCATTTATATTTTTAACTGTTGTTTAGGATAGGAACTACTTTTCCTTCCCCCTTCTCGCTCCTCTCCACTTAGCTTATAGAAAGGCAGTAGTAAAGCACACAGAGGTCTGATCTTTTATAGTTCTTCATACTAGTGCCACAACTTACAAGTACAACTTCTGATGTCTGCATTTAACAATTTTCATTATAGAAATCACAAAGCTTTCCTGTTTTTGTGTACACAAGAAGACTTTTTAGAGTATCGGTATCGGGATACTAGCCTTAGTCATACTTGGCATCGGATCGAAAAGAAAATCGGTGGTATTGCCAAATCGCCCATCCCTATTGTTATTTCACTAAAGCTGAACTTCAGTCTGAAAAGTTTTTAGGCCGTCTGTTGAAGAGTGACAACCACTTGGTCCAATCCGTCTGACGGGCTGCGGCTGAGTTCCCGCCCATACTCGGATATTTGACCAATCAGCGAGCGCCGTGGCGGCTGTCCGCCATTTTGTGAGTCTATAAAGGACTGTAACGAGGCTCGTTAGTGATTCCGCAAACCTGAAAGTGCCATGGACGGGTAAGTGCAGGGGGAAAAGACATTTCGAGATATAAAAGTGTCTTTGAAAACAACTTCTCTTGTATTTCTGATGGTTACCCGTTCGCCCGTTGCGATTTTTTTAAACTCGGAGTGTACTGATGAATAAATGCGGTTATAGAAGTAATTTTAATGTGAAACATTTCTTTGAAACAAGCTGGATAGCAACATGTCCGGGTTGAAATCAAACGTTTGGCTTGTTTTTAATTCCTACCTATGTTCTGACAAGAACCGCCTCCTTCCCTGTGATTGGTTAGTTGGTCCTGTGTACGTGGTAACAGCAAATAGCAGCCGAAAGTGCGCTGAAGGCGGGATTTTAGCGTCCAGTCCAAGTGCAGGAGGCAGGTTTTGTTGGAATACAGGCGGGCTTAAGTAACGCGGAAGCGACACGATTCCCAAGTTTGTACATCAGCAACTAACCTGTTGAAGATCCTTATTAATGTAAACATTCTTGTTCACTTTTAAATGCACGCATACAAATAAAACACGTGAACTGGACACATTTAAGTGTTTAACCTGACATTAAGTCGGAACACTTGTAGAGTTTGTTGGATAATTAACTGAGCCAGATTAATTTAGCTAGCTAACTGTGCAGAGCTACTAAAGATGGGCTTTAAGTATTTATAACTAACCTGTCTAATTTTCCCTTTCAGTAAACACTGTTCATTTTCTAAACTTTCTGTTCACGCTTCAGTTAATGCTATAATCTGTAAAAAGTTGTAGTGTTTTTCCTCTCCTGTGTTTATAAATGAAGCTCCAATCCGGATTTAGATCAAAACACCACAAGTCTCATAAAATCAAACTTTTCTTTCTTTTTAAACACACACAATTAAAATCAACCCAATTTCATCAGCAAATCTGTTTTGTTTTTTTGTTTTTTTTAACCCCACCATTGGATGGTCTCTGCTTTGTGACGTCATAAATCTGTGGGGGGATCAACAGCAGGAGAGAAACAGAGGACACCTGCTGCTGCTACTAAAACTTATTAACACTCAAATTAAGTTTTCTTTCACTTTCTGTAACCTTTTTTTAACCTCTTAGTCTAAGACACTTTCCTGCTTTAAAATCAACCGTTTTCATCTGTCATGGAAAAATTATGCAGTAACATTTACATAATTAAAGGGAAAATTCATATTTTATCATTAGTTGCTGAAGCATTTGTTGCATGATGTAGAAAAAGCATTTAGAGTGCATGGTATTTTCACATTTCTTAAAATAAAGCTTTAGATTTTCAATTAAATATGAGCAAATTCCATCCTAAAATGAGACTACGTGTGTTGAGCAGCTTTGGTCAGAGTTGTAGTGCACTAGGTAGTGGTTACAGCTGTATTGTGGTGCACCCTATGTAGTGAGCGGATATAGTGAACAAACAGGAGGGAATTTGTGTGGACGTTTATCGACATAAATATTACTGTGGGTAAATAAATGAAACTTGTTTGATTATTTTTGCTTAAGAAGGCTATGAGGTTGTTAGTGTACATTATGCACTAATTAATATTTGTGCTCATTAATATTCGAATATGTTTGATACTTTCTTTTTTTAGCGTATAGCTAAAATTCTCCTTCAGACTTGAAATGAAATCAAATCATCAGTATTGATCACTGATGGACTCTCGATTGCCCCGCCCTACTTGTCCTGTGATGATGCTATGGCAACCAGTATACCTCTGAGTTAATGAGCGAATCAGATTGGGTCAGGTGTAATTTGTTTTGTGCAGTTTAACAGTCGGAAGGAGGAAATAGTTCGGATGTGAGTGCTCTGCTTTACTGGACCTCTGATATTTTTTGTTCTTTTTATATTTTATTTTTCCAGACGTTTAGAGACGGATTTGTATCCTCTGGGATCCAGCTACGTCACTGACATTGAGTGAGTTCCACATCATCATCATGTTCAAGTTTAACTATTAATCATGTGCTTGTCTTACTACTGATCTCTGACCTTCAGATCGTAGTTTAGATTCTTTTACAGTCCAGACACAGTTATCTCAGACAATCTAATCCAATCTAATCCAATCCAGCTCTCAGGTGCAGTTAGTGTAATTAATGTGAGATTTATTTAACACTGCTTTACAAAGTATATAACACAAAGTTGTCTTAGACACAATGAAAAATCCACGTTTGATGAAAGTGACTGTAATAAATAAAACCTCCCTATTCACTTTTTTTTCTTATAGGATGAAATTAAACCTAGAATCATTTAAAATTAATTTCATATCTTCAAAATGTCATTTTTTTTTTGTCTGTCTAGTGTGCTTAAATGCATGATGTGCTGTATATAATTGCTGAAATGCTTTCTTATCTCCTACAGCGGTGTCCATGATATAACAGTCGGCACAAAGGTACGTCCTGCTGCTCCGCTACATCGTTTCTATAGTAACCGCTCATTCACAGGGACGCGTACTGAGGACGTCCCGCTAATAATAAACGTGTAATTATTGATGTGATGAAGTTTTCTGTAAGGAGAAATGTGTTTGTAACATTTCTGGAAGGAGTCTCCAGTGTCAGCGCTTTGTAACAGTCAGAGGTGAAGCTGGAACTTTAACACTTCTAGAGAGAATAGAGACTGGTGAGGGAACGATTGTTTATAGCTGCTATAAAAAGTGACAACAGGAACTAACTCGTTTCATGAACATTAAATGAAATGATAATTACTAACCCCATTTCCAGAAAAGTGGGATATTTTCCAAAATGCAATAAAAACAAAAATCTGTGATGTGCTAATTCACATGAACCTTTATTTAACTGACAAAAGTACAAAGAAACAATTTTCAGTAGTTTTACTGACCAACTTTGTTTATATTTACAAAATACAATTAAGATATAGAATTTGATGCCTGCAACACACACACACACACACACAAAAGTTGGGACAGGGGCATTATTACCATTGTATTACATCACCGTTCCTTTAATAACACTTTTTAATCGTATGGGATCTGAGGATTCTAATTGTTCCAGTTTTGCAATTGGAATTTTTGCCCATTCTTGCTTGGTACAAGACTTCAGCTGCTCAACAGTCCGTGGTCACCGTTGTCTGATTCTCCTTTTCATGATGCGCCATACATTCTCAATAGGAGACGGATCTGGACTGGCAGCAGGCC
>JAOTRR010000056.1:30460811-30471638 GCA_028570945.1 Gogo arcuatus
ATATAATACACACACACACACATATATAATGCGTATGTGTGTATATAATTAGCACACACTTTAGGAATTTTTTATGTGATAATAGAGGCCTGGCAGTGAAACACAGCACACTATATTACTATAGAAGACTTTGGGTTGTTGTTGCTAAGGGTGTACAAACGTTTGCATTTAAAAGTAAATCTAGGATGTGTTTTATCTTTTCTGTGAATCTGATTTCTTAGTTAAAGTCGTTTCTCTGTAGTGGATCTGTAGCTGTAAACGAGTTTTCCTCTCGCAGCTACACCCTTTTTTTTTTCCAACTAATGCGTTCTGACACTCGGGTTCTCCGATGTGGGGGGGTAAATAAACTGTAAAACCGTCCCACAGCGTTTAAAATATTAAAGAGGATCTCCAGCTGGACAGAACGGCCTTCGATCTGCTGCTGGCACTGAATCCCTCGGAGAGTCTGGATGAGCGAATTTCCTGCGGGTTTTATTCGGAGATGCTGATCCTCAGCGATGGGGTCCTTCTCGAAACATGGAGACTTTCTGTTCTGACCAGTAAACTGGTTAGAATTTCAAATTGTTTTCATATTCTTTTTGGAAATTCTGTCTGTAAGGACACTCTTTCAGAACGAGTAACCAATATACAATATTTTTCATCTTTAACATGGTGTACTTAATTACTTTTTTAAGTCACTGAAGTTATTAATTATCGTATTCAAATTTCCATTAAAGATGTATTTTTTTTTTTTTTCCAAGATGGCGTCCACAACATTTCAACACACACATCATTAATCACACCAGCAGCAACAAATTATTCTGTTAAATGCTTCTTTTTTGGGTAAAAATGATTTCACAGTTAGATTGAAAGGTGTAACTCCAGTGATGGATCTATGTGGTTGACAAGAAGAAACAGAATTTAGGAGTAAATTAGTAACGTCTGGAGTGTGGAGCGAAACTCGCATGCTGCTGGTTAAAACGCTCGCTCATTTCCTCTGACCTTTGACCCTGTAAGCACTTTTATTTCAAAATAGTTGACACCAATGACATGAAATGCAGGGATAAAGATTGTTTGTTTATTTTTTGATTCAGTTATGAATATTATTAAAAAGTGAGTTTATTCTGCTAATTTACATACGATAGGCCTCATACTCCTAACATTTAATACAAATAATGAATATCTTTTAAATGTTTACAAAAGCCTGTAAAACTGTACAACTGGCTCACAACTGGGCAGTTTCTTAAAATTAAAAAAAAAAAGTGATGTCTGTTATGTGAATCTTCGGGAAAATTTTAAACTATTCCATGGTCAATAATTTTAAGGGACAGGTTTGTCGCTATAGCCCGAGAATGACTCGTATACCATATAAGGTAATATATTTACCATGTGCAGTATCGCTACGTAAACACTGTGTAATGATATCGTACTTGTAGAACATCATGTGATGGCTATGATTTTAGAAATAAACAATGTTTGGAGAATGAAGTTAAATCATGTCATGTGCATGCAGGCAGCTGTACTACGCTCCTGTATCAAGGGTTCTTCAATTAAAGCTTTCTTAAAGGGTTCTAGTTTGGAACCTTTTCTCATAAACGTTAAAAAATGTAGGTACTTTTGGACCAAACAGTTCTAGGGACTAATTTGAGAGGAACTACCCCCTGGGGATCTCCCCCAAGAACTACAAAGGCTTTTTTTCCTGTGTGCATTCGCACTGTCAGTAGGAACGCTGAAGTGACGTAAACCAGCTTGCTAGCGTGATGTTAGCAGGACGTGCTAGCAAAGATTATTATATTTTGCTTAGACGTGTCGAAATATAGCAAGATTTCCTCTGTCACATATACGCTTAATAAAGCCTGGACTTCTCTCTTGGTCCATTTGTCCCTGTTTTTTTTTTTCCTTTTTTTAACGCTAACGTTAAGAGCTGTTGTTTACATGGCGAATGTTTTACACGGATTTTTAAAAATGGCGGTTGCCCGTGTCACATTGACTCATCTTTGACCAGTCACCGTACACTTACATCGCCCATGGCCCCTCCTGTGCTGGGAGAGAACCTACCCTGATGTAGGAGCTAAAAAAGTCCCTCAAAAGGACGTTCTAAGAACTACAATCATTCTCAATTCCTGCAGTGTGACACAAAAAATGGGGAAATTTTCTCCAACAGTTCTAAGAACTATGAAAAACTTCTTACTGGTACCGGTACTTGGTGCACTCTTAGAAAAGAAGGTTCTTCAAGGGTTCCTTGGATAATTAGCTTCCTAAAGGACTATTTGGATCCTTTTCCAACAGGAATAAACTCTGTTGTAAGGTTCTACATAGAACTTATACAAGTTCCTCCAGAGGGACAACCAAAGAACTGTCTAAAATTTAAGACTGAGTGTTTTCTATCAGAAAGGTTTCCAAGTAGAACCCATTTTGGTCTTAAGACCTATATTCTGTTACGGTTCTTTAAGGGTTAATACCATAGTTTAGGCTTCTTAGCTTCGTCTTTATCACATCTCCTTATCCCCCCCCACACCCACGGGTTCTACAAGAGTTCTTTAAGGCTTTGTTAGATAACTTGAGATTCTTATACTGCTACAACAGTTCCACTTTGAAACCCTTTCTGATTCATAGAACCGTTCCCCGAGACGGTCAGTTTGACCTGCATCTAATCTGGAAGGGTTCCTCTTTATCACACCTCTCGGTCCACACAGTCACGGGTTCCGTCTCAAACCACAAACTGACAATAGAACGCTACGGTAGGGTAGAGACAGTTCTAAAAAATGGTTCTTTTAAGGGTTTCTTGGATAATTAAGGGTTCTTAGCTTCCTGAAAAGGTTCTACTTGGAAGCTGTTCTGATGGTGCAACCCTCTGTGGGCGTACAGCCCATCTCCACAACTTTGACTCCTCAGTCATGAAGAAAAACTTTAATATTTAGATGTGTTTGAATTTCCATTCGTGGTTTTTTTCTCATATGCAAATGAAAAATTAGCATAAAACCAGATGGTTGAAGATGTGAGCGAGGTCTCTGCTGCGGAAAAGGCAAACAGGAAGCACAAAAACAGGTCAATAAAAAACAGAGAGGAATAAAAGCGCTGCGTCTCTGGAGGGGAAAAAAGCTTTCTTCATGCTCTCAGGAGAATAATGAGCACAGTCACAGATAAAGAACTGAGAGGAGAGGAGAGGATTCCTGCACTTCACTTCTACACAGAGAGAGAGAGATGAAAAGGAAGGGAAAGAGAGAGACAGACAGATGGGGAAAGAGAAATTAAAGACCGAGGAAGGGGGAGATAGAGAGAAATAAAAAGGAAGGGAAAGAGAGATGGAGAGAGAGATAAAGAAATGAGAGAGACAGCAAGAAAGAAATAAAAGATGGAAAGGGAAGAACAGAGAGAGACAAAGAGCATGAGATGAATGAAAAAGAAAAATTGAGAGATAAAGAGCGAGAGACAGGGAAAGAGAGAAATGAAAGAAGAAAGGGATGAGAGAGAGAGAGCGAGAGAGAGAGAGAGAGAGAACGCGCGACAGGTCGGTTGAGAAGCTCAAAGCCTGTGAGGATCTTCTGAAGGATAAAAGCGCAGGATTATATCAGCTCACCCTGTAAGGTTACAAAGCTGAGTGTCTTTTTTTTTTTGTTGTTATTCCTCTTTTAACGTCCGTCTTCTTTTTTTTAATCCCTCCTTTAAGAGCGAAAGCCCTGTGAGAGCCCAGGAGAAAAAACTAGGAGCTGTGAAAGCTGCAGGTGAAGTGCTCATTACTAATAATGATCCTTTATATAACACGTCTAAAGCGCATCCACACGGAGCTAAAGAGCAGAGCGCGTCTCTCTCTACTGTAACGCTGACTGCTCCACTTCCTGTGGACAAAACCCTGACAGAACTCTGGACTCCGTTCACGAGCACACGCCGCCTTTTACCTCACAAAATATTTCCACCTGCTAACTTCCACAAAACAATTAAAAACTTCCGTGAAATGTCAAGAGCCGTGATTTGATTCCGTATGTTGACGTATTTCCTTTTGAAACAGGAAGTGACTACATGCTGAAATGCTTGACTGATTTACATTTGAGATAAGCCACACCCCCAGATATTCCTGACTCTAACTGATGGAGAAGGGGGATAAAGATGGAATTCACCATCAGTCTGATGGAGCGGCGTTCCAGAATTACCCCAAGTTGGTAAAACAAAACCGCCCACTTACACAAACTCTGCACAATTCCACATGAATAAACTCCATACATACATTTCTCAGTTGGAAAAGGGAATAATGTGCAGGAAAACACACCGATTAACCATGTTTACTGATAACCAGCTGCTACTGCAGAGCAAGACACACCCCTAGGGGCGGGGCATATACTTTCTAGAGAGCATGTCACTTAAAATGATGGACAATAAAAATGAGAATATTTCTAAAACTTTTTTTGAAGTACAATATCATACTGTTGTCTAACGCTAAGGGACACGAACAAAAAGCTCTGAAACACTGATTTTGATTTAATTGATACTTTTCTTCCAGCAGCAACAAACTAAAGAGTGTTTAAAAAAAAAAAAGTCTCTCAAATGCTACGAATCGCTGCATCTTCATTGTCTTCACTGCGAATCTGAAGAAGAGAAGAAGAGACACGCGAGCTCCTGCAGGACGAATAAACTGGGCCTGGACACGTCCTCCCTGACCGGTCCCTCCTGACCACACGGCTGACTCGCGCATGTCCTCTCTGTAATAAATCTCTGGTGTGTAGACGACTCTGAACGAACGCAGGACGAGTGAAGGAAGGTCCAGCAGATTTCTGGTGTTTTCATTTCTTTAACTGTTGACCCCCATGAGGAAAATGACCACAATGCTTCAATTTATGATGTTTATAAGGTCACCTCAGAAAGAAGCTCCTGGTCAGGTGGGAGGAGGAGAATAAGCACCCAAGTGAAGGCTTACTCCTCCCGACATGAGACTTTGTCCTCCTGAGCAGGGGTCACGCCCACGCCCACGCCCGAGTTCACTGAGGTTTGATTTGTGGCTTTTAACACTTAAGCCAAGGATTTTTCTGCTCAAACCTGTCTGCTAGGCATGAGATGATTCACTAAAGCTACGATACGAGACGTATCCCGTTACTTCACAAGACGATATTGACACAAATAGTGTTAAATTTTAATACATTTATTTTGTAATGATGACAAATCAAAGCACTGCAATATCAATACGCTGTATTATACGAAAAGTAGATCAGTATTTATAATATACAAAGTAATTTTCCCCTATTATTGACATTATTTTAATAATTTTTCAGTGTCATAAATGTATTTCATGGCAACGTTATTAATATGGAAAGGTCGTTAGTTGTTAGGTAGATTGTTCCTTTTGTGATTAAACAGCAAACTGGTGTCATCGCTGCTCCTCCTGCTGTCTGACATCCACCTGAAATGCACGAGCGCATCACACGTACTAATATAACTGTACAGATCAGGAAAACCGTTGTGATTGTGTTTTGTATTTTTCCTCATCCCTCTGAAATTAGCATCTGGTTACATCACTTCCAGCACAACACACATGCTTCTGAAATGTTTTTAGACGCGAGTGTGACTCGCATCAAGCACACAGCACACAGATGTTTCAGAGCGCAGTCAAGTCAGCCTCGGTAGAAACCGGAGTGCACGGATATACAGCGGTTTACGGTAATTACCTTCAGATGACTATGCTCTGGACCTGCTGTGAATCCTGAACAGGGTGAGAATGTGGAGCAGTAGTGTACTACGGGGCGTTTCAGTATTATTTTTTCTGAGTTCACGCAGGCCGAATGAAAAGAGTGCCATAGCGCTTCCTTCTGATTAGCTTAATTTTATGTATTATTAAAAAGGCATGCTTCAAGGCAGTTAGGTTCTCACTCCCAAACTTCCTGCTCTGTATGCTGTTACCTCTGCTGCTGCCACCTAGTGTGTAAGAAGAGACATAATGAATATTAAACAGAAGTATCGTGATACACCTCAGAGAAACAAATGTGTCTTGCCAGTGTGTTGTATAACGATGTTTTGTCTCATGCCTAATGTCTGTCCAATCTGGGGCTTCTTCGGCCCAAGTGGGGGCTTCGTCCACCCAGTTTGAGGCTTTGTATGATTGATGTGAGGTTTTTTTAACGCTTAAGCCAAGGCTTTTTCTGTCCAAACATGTCCGCACAAACAGGGGCTTCATCCACGCAACTTGAAGCTTCTTATGTTTGATGTGAGGCTTTGAGCACTTACACCAAGACCCCTTCTGCTTCTCAAGCATGTCCACTTGAGCAGGGGCTTTATTGTCTGCCCAAGCGGGGGTTTTGTCCCCATGACACGAGGCTTTTTATACTTAATCTTTAATACCTAAGCCAAGGCTTTTTCTGCTCCCTGAAATTTCTGCCCAAGCAGAGGCTTCATCTGCCCAAGCTGGAGCTTTGTGGACTTGATATGAGGCTTTTTATGTTTGACATAATTCTTTTAACAAGCCGTTTAATAAGCCTTTTAACCAAGGCTTATTCCACCCTGTGAAATTTTCACCCAAGTGGGAACTTTATTGCCCCAGGTGGGGGCTTGGCCTGACCAAGTAACGGCTTTGCTTCACTATAACCTTCTTGTGCTTGATACAAAAAAACCCATTTCTTCTGCCCAAGCAGAGGCTCCATCCCCCTGAGGGAAGACTTCTTTCTTCTGATGCTTCTTTCTCCACTCAGATGGGAGACTTTGCATGAATATTGTGATTGAAAATATAAAAAGATTTGAAGATACAAGTTAAAGTTAAAGATTAAAGCATAAAAAATACTCCACTTTCCAAATATTTATTTTATAATTTTGCATCTAACTGCATTTAAGACACAGTTGCAGAAGGAGCAGGGGGAGTGGAGGTACAGAGTTTTTAGTTATTACAGGATGATATCTTCTGATTTAAAAATTCTGGGTGTGAATATTTTGGGAAGAAGAATCAGCGAGGAAGACGAGAAAAACACGAAGGATTATTAACTGCACTGTCAGAGAGAGAGAGAGGTGTTAATCACGTTAAGCTGTGTAGTGACCTTTGTTGTTTACGCAGTTGTTTACGTTAAGGCTGTAATGAACCTGTGTCCAGAAGCTCGTTTTTGTTACGAGAGCTTCTGGCTAAAGAGAAGGTAAGATGCTGTAACTCAGTCCTGTGGTCCACTCTGTCCACTTCCTCTTCGATGGAGTCCATTTTAAAGACAGTTCCGTTATTTTTTTCAGCTCCACTGAATGTATATATTGTGCTGTAAGTGCACACTCGAGTGATGATTAACACCCATGACTTCTGTAGTGCTCTGAGCAAAATGATCCACTCATCCCCTGGACAGCACAAACACCAGAAACCTTTAGGATTCAGGCATGAGAGTCGTGAATAAAATCAAAGCAGAAGATAAATTTATAGTTGTTGAGGTTTTAATATTAAGATATTTAGATGGATGAAAAGGACTGGTGCTGGGAAAATGCCTGAAGAGAAAAAAAAAAACAGAAAAAGGCACTAAGTGAAAATTTTCACTCTCTACACTAATCCAACTCAAAACAAAAAGAAAACCCGACCATCCTCTCTAACCAGGAAAAACATCAACATCCAACAGTCTCCTGTGTTGGGGGGGGGGGGGGTAAGGTACAAAATATACAATATACAATGAAATAAAAAGTACAAACATGAAGTCAAATGTATTTATAAAGCAGTTAAAAGCGATGTTCACTGAGCAGAGTGCAGTAACGGAGCCAACTACAGTCTGAAGATTACTGAGATCCTAAAAATAAATAAAATAAACGAATATAAAATCAAATAAAATGATCTGAGGGTGCAGCATATAGAAACACATCTGTGTGATGGATGGATTAGATAGATGGATAGATTGGATGGATGGATTTTTAGATTAGATTCAACTTTATTGTCATTGTACAGAATACAGGTACAAATCCAATGAAATGCAGGATAGATAGATAGATTAGATAGATGAATAAATTGGATGGATGGATGGATGGACGGATGGATGGATAATGGCTTTAGTAATTTCTACAAGGCAACTTTACACCATAATAAAAAGGAAAAATTCTCTCTCTCTCTCTCTCTCTCTCTCTCCCTCTCCTGATGGACAGTGTGTGCTTGTTCCTCTGGAGCTCAGAGTCAGTGGTGTGGATCGGGTTTTTATTTTCTTTAATCTGTTGGTCTCTCTGCCTCCAGACTCGTCTTAATTAAAGCAGCATCACAGAGTAAAACTCAAACAGATTAGTTATTGATTAAATCTTTCTGTGCCACATCCTCTTTCACCCTCAAGCAACTCCTCAACATCGGCAGCAGGAAATGCAGCGACACTGCCTCCCTTACACGCGACGCCCTTACACGCGACGCCCTTACTCTCGACGCCCTTACTCTCGGCTCCCTTACTCTCGACGCCCTTCCACTCGGCTCCCTTCCACTCGGCTCCCTTACACTCGCCGCCCTTACACTCGCCGCCCTTACTCTCGGCTCCCTTACACTCGCCGCCCTTACTCTCGGCTCCCTTACACTCGACGCCCTTACTCTCGGCTCCCTTACACTCGACGCCCTTACACTCGACGCCCTTACACTCGTCTGCCTTACTCTCGCCGCCCTTACACTCGCCGCCCTTACTCTCGGCTCCCTTACACTCGCCGCCCTTACTCTCGGCTCCCTTACACTCGACGCCCTTACTCTCGGCTCCCTTACACTCGACGCCCTTACACTCGACGCCCTTACACTCGTCTGCCTTACTCTCGCCGCCCTTACACTCGCCGCCCTTACTCTCGACGCCCTTACTCTCGGCTCCCTTACACTCAACGCCCTTACACTCGACGCCCTTACACTCGTCTGCCTTCCACGCGGCTCCCTTCCACGCGGCTCCCTTCCACGCGGTTCCCTTACTCTCGCCGCCCTTACACTTGCCGCCCTTACACTCGATGCCCTTACACTCGCCTGCCTTACTCTCGACGCCCTTACACGCGGCTCCCGTCCACTCACCTCCCTTCCACTTCACGCCATTACACTTGCCTCCCTTCAACTCGACGCCCTTTCACTCGCCATTACCCTCGATGCCATTACACGCGCTACCATTACCCTCAACCCCATTACATAGCCTCCATTACACTTGACGCCATTACACTCACCTACCTTCCACTCGCCTCCCTTCCACTCAACACCCTTCCACTTGACTCCCTTAAACTCGACGCCATTACACTCAACACCCCTACACTCGACAGCGTTCCACGCCACTCCGTTCCACTTGACGCCCTTACACGGACTGCCATTATACTCGACTCCCTTCCACTCACCTCCCTTCCACTCGACGCCCTTCCACTTGACGCCATTACATTGCCTCCATTCCACTTGACGCCATTACACGTGCCACCATTACCCTCAATGCCATTACATTGCCTCCATTACATTTGACACCGGTACATTCGACGCCATTACACGCGCCACCATTATACCCAATGCCATTACACATCACTCCATTCCATGCAACACCATTCCACGCAACTCCCTTATACTCAATGCCCTTCCACTCGTCTCCCTTCCACTCGACGCCCTTTCACTCCATGCCATTACACACGCCACCATTACCCTTGACGCCATTACATTGCCTCCATTCCACTCGATGCCATTACATTGCCTTCGTTACATTTGACACCGTTACACTCGACGCCATTACACGCGCCACCATTACACTCGACACCATTACATTGCCTCCATTATACTCGACGCCATTACACACCACTCCATTCCATGCAACGCCATTCCACTCGATGCCCTTCCACTCGACGCCATTACACACGCCACCATTACCCTCGACGCCATTACATTGCCTCCGTTGTACTCGATGCCATTACACATCACTCCATTCCATGCAACGCCATTCCACTCGACGCCCTTCCACTCGACGCTATTACATGCGCCACTATTACACTTGACGCCATTACATTGCCTCCATTATACCAGACGCCATTACACATCACTCCATTCCATGCAACGCCCTTCCACTCGACGCCATTACACGCGCCACTATTACCCTCGACGCCATTACATTGCCTCCGTTACACTCGACACCATTACACGCGCCACCATTACACTCGACACCATTACATTGCCTCCGTTACACTCGACGCCATTACACTCGACACCATTACATTGCCTCCATTATACTCGACGCCATTACACACCACTCCGTTCCATGCAATGCCATTCCACGCAACTCCCTTACACTTGACACCGTTCCACGCCACTCTGTTCCACTCGACGCCATTCCACGTGACTGTGTTTACCCAAATAAGTGTCTAAACCAACAAACAAAATAAGTGTTTAATGAAATCATGAAATAACAAGTTTTTAATGAAATACGTACTTAAGAAACTAGCGATATAACAAACAAATAGCAAATCGTCTTTAACCAAATAACGAAATAATGAAAATGTTTTAAAAATGACTGTAACAGTGTTTAACTCACACTTTTTTCTTCTCTCTCTCTCTCACTCTCTCTCTCTCTCTCCTGTAATCCATCCTCCCACTTACTGTAAACTTCTCATGTACTATAAACACCTCCCATTCAATATAAACTCCTCCCAGTCACCATAAGCACCTCCCCCTAGCTGTAAAGCAAGAAAGTGAACACTGCAGCTGCTAACTGTGTCCATTGTTTTGGCTTAGCCCCTGTGTGTGTGTGAGTGTGAGTGTGTGTGTGTCTTTCACCTGATGCTATAACACACTGGGTGCACATTTGGAGTGTATTTTTATCCTGGGCTTCACAGAGAGCATTTTTACTGTGTTTACTGCTTTGTCTGCAGGCGGAAAACTGCATTTACACACACACACACACACACACACACACACACACACACACACACACACAC
>JAOTRR010000056.1:30585637-30596144 GCA_028570945.1 Gogo arcuatus
AATTTATTTCAATTAAAGGTTGGAGTTTTCTCATTTTTTCAGTGTGAGATGAAGCGACTTCATCTTGGAGGGCTCTGTACACACAATTATTCATAATGACAGTGAATTATTTGCATTTACTACATTACCTTCATCCATTTCAGCTCCAGAATGGTATTTGAGAGGTGAAATAAATTCCATATTGTTGAAGATCAGACAGATACCACGAGGTTCACTGGACATTTTATATTCATTGATCTGAAAATAAACCTTTTATTAATAAAACATTACACTTCTGACCAACGTTATGAAAATTCATATTTCAGTTAACATCTGGAGGCCTGGAGTTTAAAACAGTGTGGAGATTCTCCTGCACTAACACACCTACTAAACCTGATCAATGGGTTTAAATCAGGAGTTTAAGAGCAGGGAATTTATCAAAGTGGACTTTATTCATGGCTGTTGTTGGACACAGTGTTAGTAATCACCTCATCAGGTGCTGTCGCAGGTTCAACTAAAAAAGAAAGAAAAACAAGAACAGATACATCAGCAACTGCTTCTACATCCCAACTTACAGATTTTAAAAACATGTGCATGTACCTTTCTTTTGTGATGTTTCATCAGATTTGAAGTTCTTCAAATTCTGACGAAGAGAATTCACACTCCAGCTCCCGAAAAGCTCCCGAAGATCTTCACACTCCAGCAGGTTCAGGAATTTATGACACATCTCATTACCCTTACGCAGCACAGTATCCAGAAGGTTAGTGATCATCTCCTCTTGTGTGTAATTGGGCTGGTTAAGTCTGTTGTAGTCATGCATGGTGATGATGTTCTCTTTCAGGACACACTTTAAAACGATGTTGGTGTTGCGGGACAGAGTGTTGACGAAAAACACCCTGTTCTTATGCACAATCTCCATGACTGTAAGACAACAGTAGACATTAGAGTGACTTCTGACTTTTGTGTTAATCTGTGAGGGTGGATTTAAAGTTTGTTAATGATATTAGATGCTCTTAATGAAAAACATGTTCACATTAAGGGCGTTTTAGGGCAAGCAGCAGAATAGTCAGAGCTACAGGTGCAGATCTTCCAAAGCTGGTGATACTCTCATATTAACATCATGCAGTAACTTAATCAACTTACTTCCTAACCAAGCAGTTTGTCTTCTCAGTCTTGCATTCTATGGACAGGGTCAGTGATGGGGATCGGAGTCTTTCAAGGTGAACGGATGGCCTATTGTCAGATATGGCTTAGCTGCAAGGTTTGATGTTGAAACAGAAGCCACAAGTTGTAGGCAACTATCAGCCATCAAATCAATGATGTTATAGCAGAAGGCACATACAGTGAAAGCTTGCCCCTGCTAGCGGAATCCTCAGTATAGCAGGAGCCTCTCTCTCTCTCTCTCTCTCTCTCTCTCTCATTCTTCATCTATTCTTTCTTCGAGCACAACAGATATTTCTCAGTAGGATATGTGCTCGACATGGTTAACCACCAAGTAAGCTGTTGCACCAAGTAACACGAGAGCCTTGTACACTGAGAGTGTCAGTCGCATGGTTCCTCTGTGACAGTGGTGATTGGCTTCACAGTGTGCTACAAGGGTCAGTCTCCCTACCATATCCAGTACACAGCTTACGATGCTCTGTGAAACACACAAAAGCTATGTGATCATAGAACCAGCTGTTAATCTGGCACGATGTCTGTCTAAACAGAGCTGGGTAAAGGGGTCATCACCACAGACTAGAAACACTACTATTGTGACGGGCCACGCCACAAGGAGTGCTTCATCCTCACAGACTCTACTGAGAGGCATGTCACTCCAGGGGGTCTGTGCTGCAGCTCCCCAAGCATCACCATGTACCATTTCCAGATCTTAAAAGATCAACATCATCCCCAATAGAGCAAGTGCAGTGAGCATATTCAAGCAATCTTTCAGCCAGTCTGAGGGTGAGTCAGTCCCTCATAACCTACTGGTAGAGGTTATCCAGGTGTTGAAACACCACCCCTGGTGGACAGAGTGAAACAGAACGTTAGGTTACACGTCATGTTACTCTGTTCTTATGAACACTGGATAACCGTCAGGGTTCCCCCTCACTCAGTGTAGGTTATGTGGCTTTATTTTTCACACATCATCACGTAATTCACATGATGTCAAGTGTGTTTACTTGAATTTGCACGTGTAATATCAGGCAATCTAACACCACAGGCGTTTTTCACAGGTGATCCCATATCTCTCGCATCAATACGTGAAAAATGTATGATCATATGTGAAATGTATGAGATCTTTCTTTACAGAAATCCAGATATAGATTTAAATTTATCCCTAATGAGCAAGCCAGAGGTGACGATGGTGAGGAAGAAACCTTGAGAGGAGCCAGACCCAAAAGGGAACCGGATAGTGCGACTAAAAATCATTTATCTTCTATAACTGCATACTGTAAAGTCACGCAGTGCTAATAGTGTTGGAAAGATTTTTAGTATAAGCATCAGGGTCATGTTTTTTTTTTTTTTAAATCACTCATAAAACACTGGAAATCAACACCACCAATGAGAAGTCATTCGGGTTCCTTGGCATTAATATTCTGAATGACCTCAAATGTGAGATGAATACTATTTGGACCATTAAAAAAAGCTCATCAGAGGATGTCTTTCCTGTGGAAGCTCGGTATCTCTCCAGGGATTTTCACACAGCTCTACAGATCCACTAGTGAAAGTGTCTTAACCTCCTCCAGAGCTGTGTGGTTCAGCTCAGCTGACGGGCCAGCAGCTACCCTCGGCCCAAGAGCTGTACGACTCCCGGGTCAGGAAGCATGCTGGCAGAATCATCATGGACCCCACTCCTCCGGGAAACTACCTGTTTCACAAACTCACCTCTGTAAAACGGTTTCGTTCTATCAGAGCCAGAATGAACCATTATCAGAACAGTTTTGTTCCTACAGCTTTCACTCTTCTCAAACTAGCAATTACGTTTTATTGCTATAAACAACATCTAGACATATGATCTATAACGTAGTGGGACATGTCCACCAGCATGTCTTTACACTGTAATGATGATGATGATTTGCACTCTTGCTAGTTATTGCACATTGCCAGTTTGCACTGTATGTTCCATATATTGTATTGCCTTATTCACTGTCTGTCTTGTGCCACACTGCGAAGGGAAATCCTGGGTACTGAATGTACTTCTGGCGAATAAAGAGACCCTGATTCCTGATTCAGCAGAGTTGTAGCTAAGACACTGAGTGTGTTTGCTGTGATGTCGAGGTTGCTCTTCTTTATTAGATTTACTAGTAAAACCAATCATGTGTACACAAACGGAAACAGACATAAAACGCGGGTTTGTTTTAACTTTGTTCAGTGAACAACGGAAGTAAACATAATCAGCAAAGTTCCGCATAATCACTTCAGTGACGCGCGCGCGCGCGCGCTCTCTCTCTCTCTCTCTCACACACACACACACACACACACCGTTTATCATCTTTACCTGCATTTCTATTCACTCTTACCGATAACTGCTCAGCTAAAGCATGTGCAGGTTCGAGTTCAGTCCAAATCTGCGCTGACTGCACGAGCTCACAGTCCGACCCGGAGCCGCCTTGGTGACGTCAGAGCTCAGTTCTGATTGGCTGGATGCTCCTGTCCGTAATGAACCTGCTGTTTTTTCTTCACCTTTTTAAAAATATTGCCGATTAAATATTAAACTAAAGAAGTAAATGTGCTTTGAAAAAATATATTCTCTGTTTTCAGGCTGTAATTTACCTTAAACCAAGAACAAAATCGTTTAAATCCAACAAACAAACAAACAAATAACTAATGTGTAATATATAAACCTTTTTTTCACATTGTTTATTGCAATAGGTGCCACAAAAATTTATAATTTTTCTAAATAATCTTTATAATGTTCACGAGTGTCTGGATTCCTCTACAAAAAAATATATTCTTTAATATTATATGTATATCACACTTTGCCTCACCGTCATCACATCACATCACATCACATCACATCACATCAATCACATCACATCTCGGGCCCTGTTCTCTTCTCGCAGAATCTCGCGATACGTGGATGCTTGAAACATACCCATGATGCCTTGCGGGTCCTCTTTCTAGCCGGCGCCTGAGAATGGGTATGTGTTTTCATCATGTCCTGCTCACGGGAATCCGAGCTCATCTGTCGGATTAAACTTTATATTTTCTTTTAGTATTATATTCAGGTTATTTAGTAGATACACCGCGATGCTTCCGAGCCCACATTGTGTTTTTGTGTGTAAGGTTTGCTGTATATTTTGTGATGAGGTGACCGGAGAGGGGGACGGTGACATGTCTCAAGATGGCGGCGCTCTTTGGGTACACACTGCTGTGAATACTCCAGACTGGTTATTCGGAGTTTTTTTAAGCATTAGTTTTTTTAATAAAATTAATTCCGCGCAGTATATATATGTTGGTGAGGTTGAAGCTTTGTTGTTGGAGAGAATATTGAAAAATACTCGAAATGGCCTGGTGCTAATTAGCCGATTAGCTTAGCTTGGTGAGGCGCTGAAGAGACTGGATCACCCCTGACTGCCATAAATAACTTTTATACTTCTCTAAACTTCAGCTGTCTTTAACTTTTATATATTATCCGAGGGATGTTTGGGGTCGAGTAGTGTAATCCTGTATTATAAAACCGTGCACGAGTTTGTGAAATCTTGAGCAGTTAGTGAGTTAATGTTCTACAGCATGTTCAGTAATTATAATGGGTTTTATATTTTTAGTTTATACTGAAACTCCTGACTTCATTGCACTTACTGTGTTATCTCTACTAAAGTTTAGTCTTTGTGTGTACTGTAACTGCAGAACAGGAAGCCTGGGGTTTTTTAACTCATGCAGGCCAGTCAGAATGTCATAAGGTTTAGTATTTTTCTGTTAATTGTTTATCATCACAGTGCTCGAGTGTGTATGATGTGTTTAATGCGGAGTCTGAGTGAACCCTGCTGAGACTCACCTTGGAGAACTGAACACTCGAGTGTGTGTGTGTGTGTGTGTGAGAAGCTTTAGCCTGCACCATTCCATGATTCGAGCACTAACTTATTGTTGTTTGTTTGTTTTTTTAAAATAAAGGTATCTCAAGGGACAACTGGCACAAACGCCGTAAGACCGGTGGCAAGCGCAAACCCGTCCACAAGAAGAGGAAGTATGAGCTCGGACGGCCTCCATCAAACACAAAGGTACAGCACTAATAACACGTCCACACACACTACTCTCTTCTAGTGTAGATCTGTGTAGAGTCTTTGGATCAGTTCAGAAAGTCCTGCTCAGTTAGCCCGGCTTCACACTGTGGTGTTATTCTTCAGCTTGAGTTCGCAGTCACAGGTCACATGTCTTAATTATTTAGGATTAAGTGAGTTAAGATAAGCAGTGTTGGAACACGTAACACGGTTCAGTTTATTTCCTCTGTGACTAAAAGATGTCACAACGTGTAAGAAAATGTATTAAAATCTGAATTCATCTAAACAAAATCTGAGTTCATCTTAAAAAAAAAAAAAAAACCTCATTAGCTCACTTTGAAGAATGGTGTGTGATTTTATCCAAACCTGTTTTCAGCACAAGCAGAAAGGTGTAAACTCCGCCTGAAGCTGATCACCGTCTCGTACAGTGTAATGAGGAGCGATCTTAAAACTCAGTTTGTGCTGTGACTAAAATAAACGAGCTTTTCTGGACATTCGCACACCTTAAAGAAATGTGAATCAGTGGGTTTTTTTTAAGCATCTGTATTAGCAGAGCCATGTTCTGTATGTTTCACAAAGTCTTTAGTTCTGTAAACACTGTGGTTCCTCTGCATGTACTGTAACCTATAAAGTAATTCACTTTCTACATAATTACAATGAATAAATCAACTGCAGCTTTAAAGCTCGTTTATTTCATCATGAAGGAAAATGTAAACCGAACCTGCCTCCCTTGTGTTCCTCGTGGTGTTCTCTAACAGCAGGACGCTCTGTGTTTCTCTTACACGTGTATCTGATTTAATTTACTCACTTAATAAAATAAAAACCTCAGCAGGACTTTCAGGATGACGTGATGCTGTCAGTAGTCTTTAAACTCGCACTGCTGTCTCTAATGGAATTGCGTCGTCTCCACGGTTACCATATTGTGGTGGTGTGTGTCTGATGTGCCGTCGTCATGGTGATCAGCATGGTGTCCATGTGAGTGATGTAAACATGTCCTTAGGTTGGTCTGTATTTGACTGTTTTGGTCAAAGCTTTGGACCTTCCAATGTTAGGATCAGTCATAGTTACGCTGACACATGGACACACATAATGATCATGTGGGTGTGGTTAGTGCGACAATGCTAATGTTTTTTTAAAAATGTTTTGTTCCAGCTCGGCCCAAAGCGCATCCACACAGTGAGGGTTCGTGGTGGGAATAAGAAATACCGCGCACTCCGACTCGATGTGGGCAACTTCTCCTGGGGCTCTGAGTGTAAGTGTGTGTGTGTGTGTGCGCGCACGTGCGCACTGTTATGGTTACAGTTCAGCTGATTCCTGCAGGTCTTTTCGATGATGATACCATGTCCAGTTCTGCTACTGAATGTGTGTGAGTGACGCTTATGTTCCAACTCTGAGAAAAAGACCTGCGGCTCATAAATGTTCCGTACATCAAATAATATAGCTCAGGACCATCACATTCGCTTTAGATAACCAGCCACATTAATGTCAAGTGGCTTGAAATATATATTTTTTAAAAAAACAGTTCAGTAGATCAGTAACACAAAACCTCCAACATTGCTGTAAAAACCTTAAATGAGATGCAGTTACAGTATAAGCATTTTTAGCTTATTAACACGGAATTGAACCTAAATTAGTGTGTTTCAGTAGCTGAGTGTTTGGCCCTGAGTTTATTGCTCTATTTCGCCCCCTAGTGGAATCACAGACTAGCTCTGTTTTTCTCTAAAGTTCCACAAGGTGGATTTATTTTAAGAAGTTTCTAGATCATTTTTAGGGCTGGACTCAAACCTTCACCAGTAATGAAGATGATTTGTTAATGGAAAGAAATTAATGGTGAAATAATCTATATTTTAATCCTTTTTAAACTGTAGTATGTTTTATCCTGACTCGTAGGACACTCAGCTGTGTGATGTTTGAGACGAATTATTAGTTCATGTTTAGTTCAGTGTCCTAAATTCTGCATTTAACCTGAACCGTGGCTCATGATTTTATTTTTAACATAGTTGTTTTTCTAACATTAAGCCTGCTGTGTGTGAGGCCAGTGGCTTGGAGTAAATAGTGTTCAGAGCACCATCTGTATAAAAGGGTTAAATTAATCAGGTGTGTGTTGAACACGGTGTTTTGGTGGTTGCAGGCTGCACCCGTAAGACCAGGGTCATTGACGTGGTCTACAACGCCTCCAATAACGAGCTGGTCAGGACCAAAACCCTGGTGAAGAACTGTGTGATCCTGGTGGACAGCGCCCCCTTCAGGCAGTGGTACGAGTCTCACTACGCCCTGCCTCTGGGACGCAAGAAGGGCGCCAAACTGGTACGTGTTCACTGATCACCTAAAAAACCCAAACCACACAGCTCTTTATTCTGTACATCAGTAGTGTTCAAATTCATTTGTATATTAATTAGATCTACAATTAGCTTGAACATGAAAGTGAAGTTTCATACTGATGATGCATGATTTCTGAGGGCGATACTGCCCTCTAGTGACGGAACACATGAAACAACCTACATTAAGTGCAAATACATAAGCTGCTGCATGTAGATAGCATTTCAGGATAAAAGGTTGTTTTGGGGATTAAAGTCAGGCTGTAAAGGAGTGTGTGAGGTTGGTGTGGAGTGTTAAATGGTCTTTCTGTGATGAGGTTGTTGTCCAGTTCTGCTCCTGAGTGACACTGATGCAATCGAACACTCTGAGAAAGACTTAAGTGGGAAGTCTCTCGGATATCTGGTGTCTTGTATAAGCACTTCTTTAGAAGTGTTTAGCGTGCACAGGAGCCTAAACATCTGGTTTTATCAATGTGTTAAATGCTGCACTGGTTCTACAATCAAAGCTGTTCGCATTTATTTAATCACTGATTTCACCAGAGTAATGCATTAGACCAGATGAGCATGTCCTGCTGTTTCCTGGCAGACCCCTGAAGAGGAGGACATCCTGAACAAGAAGAGGTCTAAGAAGGTGCAGAAGAAGTTTGACAAGCGCAGAAAGAACAGCAAGATCAGTCCTCTGTTGGACGAGCAGTTCCAGCAGGGCAAGCTGCTTGGTGAGGCTCGCATCAGTCCTACATGTTCATGGTTTTTGTTTCCTGTGATGAAACATCCAGTTCTGCTACTGACACCACAGTGACGAACTATTACCACTTTCTGACTCCAAACATTCTTCAGAAATCTACACACCAGTTCTGTATGGAGCTGTATTGAACAGGCTCTTTTCTTTTTCTTCCCTCTGTGTTTTCCCAGCATGCATTTCTTCCAGACCGGGACAGTGTGGTAGAGCTGATGGCTATATTCTGGAGGGAAAAGAACTGGAGTTCTACCTGAGGAAGATCAAGGCCAAGAAAGGCAAATGAATGTACAGCTCTGTTTGATACGACCGCCATTAAAACGAAAACCACCCACAGTCCTGTGTACGCCTCTTTATTTTTAATGCGTGTTGCTCATTAGGCTAAAAAAAACAAACAGAAAATACTCTACAGACTGGGGGAAGATGTGGATGAACTTGAGTCCACAGATACTTCTGAGTGATTTTTCAGGTGGTCTTTTGTACAAGTGATTTCCTACATCAGACTGTGTGATCAGAATTGATTGGATTTTGCACACCTTGCCTGTAAACTGTTGTGTAGGAGCTCCACATTTGAACATCAGCGCACATGGCTGAGTTATTGAACATGTTCTGAAAGAACAGTAAAAATGTAGATGAACCAACTGGGAGAGAAATCTAGAGTGATTGACAGTTGTGTAGGTGTAATGGATTTTCAGTGAAAATTTGAATCCTTAATAGATTGATTTGATTGGTGTTTAGTGGATCCAATCTTGGACCGTTCAAGCTCCAAATCTCCGTCCCCGTCTGAAACATCTCGAGCATTACCAAGTTTCATGAAAGAAACTGGCTGTATCAGCCTGTGGAGGTTCTTTTCTCCATACAAAGAATATTCCTACTTGTCCCATGTCCATTTATTTTTATTCAAGGACTATTTCTTTCAGACAAAACACTTCACTGAGGGGTGAAGAGCTCAGAACACTCGGGCATCATTGAATCAGACCGTGCCCTCTGACTTCTCAATCTGTTTCTCCCTCAGTATAAATTACTGGCAGATAAACATTTCTGTGACTGTATTGAGGTAATGATCACGATAAAGAAAATATTTCCCCTCTCTATCTTGTAATAAAGCAAGCAAACAGAACAACTTGTGGATTCTATACAGACATTAGACCAGCGGTACTCCATAAACCCCACAACAGAATTATTCAGGAAAAGGTGAAACCTCAGAGTGCAGTGTAATTTTATCAGCAGAATAAAACATTTACTTTGATCGAGAGGATATTTTTAAGAACGTGGTAGAAAGGCAGGATGTCTTTTAGCTCATCAGCTTAAAATTTAATCATCTCGGGATAATTTGGAAAATAAACACCTTTTCCCAGCAGTTAAACTGGATTACACTTCTACAGAATAGCAGAGATTGGGTATTAAGTGTAATGATCACTACATTGATGTAGTGTACATTGATGGAGCTTTGCCGGCTTCAGTGCCCTGTCTGAAAAATGTAAGATACCACAATCTAACCTGCTGTGATCTTTTCAGGCCTGTCATTTCTTTAGAAAGTTCAACTGTCCCCTGTTTACCACCACCTTCAGCACTCGACACTATCATACAGGCTCCTATGCATTGTGATCAGATCTCAAGTACAGTTAAGACAATAATATCTCTCGAAACTGTCATTAAACAGGAGCAGAGCAGGCTGCGTAGGAGAACTAGGTATAGAAATAGATGACGTTTGTCATAGTGCTTTAAAGAGAGGGAATGGAACAGCTTCCTGTGCTCGCTTTAGCCCAGTACAGATTAATGATGTTCATCACACTTACTACAGTAAAGTAAAACTGTCTGAGATATATTCTAACCAAGGTGAAGTATGTGACAAAAGCAAACCTGACCCACATGTTCTGGTCCTGTTTTAAGCGAAAGGGCTTCTGTTCATCTCTGTTCACAATCTTGAATCAAACATTTGAGTTAGGTTTACAACCAAATTGAAATAGCTGTTATTGGAGTATTGGCAGATAATACAACAACAATAAAACACAGGAAGAATACCTTTACCTTTCTACTGGTTCACAGAAGAAAACTAAAGCCATCAGCATGGCTCAGTGACCTGATATTTCTAAAACTAGAAAAAAAAAATTATACACCACTAGAAGAGCAGCTAAAATAAATCGTTTTAACTGTTTCGAATCTGCAGATATTGATGTATGCAATAATAAATATATCTGTTATTGGTTGTTTTCATGTTTACTTCTTTTATCATGTACATACAGTATATTTCCCATGTGATCAGTGAG
>JAOTRR010000056.1:30603272-30614437 GCA_028570945.1 Gogo arcuatus
TGTAACGTCCCACTGTTCTGCCCCTCAGATGGATGATGAGCCGTTTAACCCGGATTATGTGGAGGTGGACCGAGTTCTGGATGTTTCTGAGAGCACAGATGAAAATGGAGAGGTGTGTGTGCGTGCTGTACAGATTTTATTTCTCCTTCTGTAATAATGGGAGTGCAAAATCCCTTCACAGTGGGACTTTAAATTAAACTGAGGTGTGTGTATGTTTGCTGTAGCCGGTGAGTCTGTACCTGGTGAAGTGGTGTTCCCTGCCATATGAGGACAGCACGTGGGAGCTGAAGGCCGACATCGACGCAGGGAAGATCGAGGAGTTCGAGCGTGTGATGAGTCGAGAGCCGCAGCTGAATCGTGTGGTGAGACGGCCGTCTGTCTGCTCTCTCTCTCTCTCTCTTCGGCTTTATTCTCTTTATTTGCCTCTGGCTGAGTGAGTGTTGAGCGAAAGGGAAAAGCGCCACGTTCCTGTGGTTCAGGAGAAACCACTGAGTGTAATTTGTGTTTTATTGGAAACAGGAGCGACCTCCAGCTAGCGACTGGCAGAAATCCGAGAGTTCCCGGGAATATAAAAACAGCAACGCGCTCAGGGAATACCAGCTGGAGGGAGTCAACTGGCTCCTGTTCAACTGGTACAACACGTATGTATATACACACACGCACGCGCCCACACGTATATCTAATAGTTATTCAGTTGTAGCTACAGTCTGTAAGACTATCTGAAATGACTTTGCTCAATATTGAAATAATTACTTTCTTTTAAATCAAGAGAAACAGCTTTGTTCCTTCACACTGTTTGTTTGTAATCAGATTTATTAATCCTATTAATGAAGTCTTCATACACATTTTTACTGTAAAGTCATGACTGTGGAGCTGGTGTGTGACTTAATACACGACTAAACACTAACACCAGACGCTGAACAATTCACTTCGAGCTAGAATAGAATTATTTATATTTATAGATTAATTCAGCTCTACAATAAACTGGACTTCATTTAACAATTTTAAAAAGCAGGATAAATTGCATCTTTTATTTTTCACTAGTTTTATTTATCACTTGACATTTCATGAACATTTATTTTTGTTTTTTTTATTTAATTTGTTTTAAAAATGTAATTTGCATGTGTTTTCACTGCTTTATCTAATTCATTGTAACTATTTTGTCTCTTACGTATTCTGCACTTTATAATTTTCTCTATTTTCACTGTTCCTGGTGCTGTTTTTTTTTTTTTTTTTTTTTTTAATTTGCCTTTTTTTCTTTGTGAGAGACTTACCACGTGTTAAGCTTCTCATTAGCTGGAGGAGGTGGCAGGCAAATGAGACACACATACACTTGCATTCCTTTTTGTACTCTGCTGTATGTAGTGATGTTTTCAGCGTCCTTTTTAAAATGTTTTTCATTGTACCTGTTCAGACGCAACTGTATCCTGGCGGATGAGATGGGTTTAGGGAAGACGGTGCAGTCCATCACGTTCCTATACGAGATCTACCTGAAGGGGATCCATGGGCCGTTCCTGGTCATCGCTCCTCTCTCCACCATTCCCAACTGGGAGCGAGAGTTCCGGACGTGGACTGAGCTCAACGTGGTGGTGTATCACGGCAGTCAGGCCAGTCGCAGAACCATCCAGGCCTACGAGATGAACTACAGAGAAACTCAGGTACCTAAATAACCACACACACTCACTCACACACCGTCTCTAATACTGCATGTAACGTGTGTATAGCGTTATGACCTCTCCAGGGAGTACTTGTGTGCTGGCACTGATCATTTATAAATATGTTTAATGCTAATTACGTTTTTATTAGTGTTTTTCTTTTATTAAAGCTATTTAAGTACATGTATTGATTTCTCACACGTACATAAAACGAGGCTACAACAGATCCAACACCATTATGTTTAAATCCTTGTTCACTGCTTTTTAAGTATTACTGCTTTTATGCATGAGCTGTTGTGCAGCTCTGTTTGTCTCTTGGGTTATCAGCTTCATAACACACACACACACACACACAGTATGTTAGAAGCAGAAAGTGTAGAATAGTTTGTGTATATATGCAGCACATCTACATCTCACTCATCTCATATACTTTGCTTTTTTTTAATAAAGTGAGCTTCCTAATTCAACACTCACTCTTCATTATTAACACTGTAGCGTGTTTTTATTATTTATTTATTAGTGATTTCATCTGTGTTGTAACTTCCTCTTCCTCCGCCACATGGTTTGTGTAATGAAGCGTCCAGACATTTCCTGTATCTCCTACTTTGTTGTGTTGAGTGTGTAGTGGATGTGATGGTCATGCTCATGGCGGGGGGCGTGTGTGTTCCTACTTTTCAGGGTCGTGTGATAAAGGGAACCTATAAATTCCACGCCATCATCACAACGTTTGAGATGATCCTGACAGACTGTCCGGAGCTGCGCAGTGTCCCGTGGCGCTGTGTGATCATCGACGAGGCTCACAGGCTGAAGAACAGGAACTGCAAACTGCTCGAGGGACTCAAGCTCATGGACATGGTGTGTGTTTTTACTCAAATCACATTACACTTAGGCCAGGATTAATGCTGATTAATGAGGTACACAACACGCACTTATCAGTTCATTATTCACCTGCCACTGCAGCTCAGGGGTTTACTCCTAACCCTGAGCTCTCGTGTGTGTGTGTGTGTGTGTGTGTGTGTGTGTGTGTGTGAGGCCCTGTTCACACCTGGCATATACCCAAGTGTACAGGTGTGAACAGGGTCAAAGGCGCATTGGGATCTGATCACTCAGCCCACATTCGGAGGTGGTCTGGGCTGCCTATGGCCACGTTCTTTTAGCAGTGTGTACGTGAATGTGTTCTGGGGCACATTGAAGAACCACCCACTCTACTGATGTCCGCTGTGTCAGCGGAAGTACCTACTCATTCACACACAAACGGAGTCATATTAAAGTGCGACAACATCATGCTAAATGCTTTAATTTCTGGCAGACTAGGAACCAGAGTTTACACTAACCTGGTTAAAAACAATAACACACTTGGTCTTTTGCCAAAATGCAGAAAACAGAATTGATGTCTGTGCTTATTTGCATATACAGAGGGGAAGTGAGGTCTAATCACAAGTGGTTGCTCGAGACGTGTGTGGGGGCACATTAAATGCCAGGTGTGAACAGATGTACTCAGAGCTGTCCTGGTCACCCACTATATGTATTACTAGCAGGTGTGAATAGGGCCTGAGAGTGTGTGTGAGTAAATTACATCACAAGTATTATTCAGCTGGTAGCTTTGTTAGCAAGTCTGTATTCCATACCGTAGAGATGTTTAAATATTATATTTTGATCATATTGCCCTGCCCTAATGGTGACGGCAAGTGATTGTTTAAATTGCCAATTCCTGTGATTTAGCTCCAGCGTGTTCGTCAGACCAATCCCACAGCCCCAAATCCCCTCACGATTTTAGTTCCTCCTGTGTTTAGTTCCTGTACTATAGCATTTGTCTTTAAAAATAGGGGAAGAGTCAGTCGTGTTTTTTCTGTGTCTAACATAAAGTACATTTTAAATCGGACACATTTAAAACAATCAGAACACAAAACTGAAGAGGCCACGCCCACAGAAAAGACTACACTTTCTGGTGTGAATGCAGGGCAGTAAAGGTATTTTTCTCTTCATCTCTGACAGGAACACAAGGTTCTCCTGACAGGAACCCCACTACAGAACACTGTGGAGGAACTCTTCAGCCTCCTGAACTTCCTGGAGCCGGAGCGCTTTCCTTCAGAGTCCACCTTCATGCAGGAGTTTGGAGACCTCAAAACTGAAGAACAGGTACAACTGAACACGCACCTTCAGTTCTCTCTCACCATGGCATGTGAACAGCCGATTGTTTTTGTGTGGTACATTATGAGGTTAAGTCCCTGTGAATGAGCTGCACTACTGTCAGAGCTGATGCTATAGAAAATTAATCAACATCATCTGACCAGCCAAGATCCAGAACTTAACGCTGTTTTCATGTGCAGTTATTAAAGGTCCATTAGAAAAATCTGATGAGTAATTCTCTCTCTCTCTCTGTCTCTCAGGTTCAGAAGCTGCAGGGAATCCTCAAACCCATGATGCTGCGGAGACTGAAAGAAGATGTGGAGAAAAACCTGGCACCAAAAGAGGAGACCATCATTGAGGTGGAGCTCACCAACATCCAGAAAAAATACTACAGAGCCATCCTAGAGAAGAACTTCACCTTCCTGTCCAAGAGTGGAGGAGGAGGAGGATCGAGTGTCCCCAACCTCCTTAACACCATGATGGAGCTGCGCAAGTGCTGTAACCATCCCTACCTCATCAACGGTACACACACATGCCCCTCTACCTCATCAGTAGTGTGCGTGCACTCACTCACATTTATTTGGTGATGGCCACTGATGTGTCTCACATCCAATTAGGAAACACTTTTGCACTGAGACCCGCCCACTTTTATTTGGAGTTCACTTACTCAACAATTTTGTATTTAATGTAAAGTCACTCTTAGAGTCATGTGTGTTTCACACGGAGTTTGAGATGTGCTGCACAGATAAACTTAGTGCAGATATAACACACTCAGCCTACCTCTGCACCTGTGTCACACCTGTCCTCAAGTCAACCAGTTCAATCTCATCAGCCAGTCATTAAAAAAAAAAGGTGATCGTGTGCCATCATCACTGATCCTCTTCATAAAGTGTGTAATATAAATACTGATTATAGTAATGTAGTAAACTAACAGCAAGAGGGGAAATTCACTTGCTGTTGAGTTGACCTGTCAAGGTTTTGACTAATTAGTTAAGCTTATGCTCCGCCTTCACTGACTCAGAGCTGTGACTCAGCAAAATCAGGAAGTAATTTAAAACTAAAGAAATTTTCATTTAAATGCAAAATGTAGGATGAGATGTAAATAAGAATGTTAATGTAAAGTCTTTCTGATGATAATTTACCAGCTTGTCATTTCCTCTCATCTCCCTATGTGTGTAGGAGCGGAGGAGAAGATCATGGAGGAGTTTAGGGAGAGCCACCCAGCCGACCTCCCGGATTTCCACCTGCAGGCGATGATCCAGGCAGCGGGGAAGCTGGTGCTCATTGATAAGCTCCTCCCCAAACTGAAGGCTGGCGGCCACCGCGTGCTCATCTTCTCCCAGATGGTGCGCTGCCTCGACATCCTTGAGGATTACCTCATCCAGAGACGGTGAGGTTTAAACACTAATGTAGTAACACATCATGGTCGACACACCTCTCTCTCTCTCTCTCTCTCTCTCTCTCTCTCTCTCGCGTACACACACACACACACACTTCAGTTTAAATCATTCCCTCATCTGCTCTTCCTCATTTCTGTTTTATTGTAAAACCAAGTGGAGTGTGGGAACTGAGTAAAATAACAAAGGAGAGAAGTGTTCAACTTCCTGTTTCATCATATCAGGACCCCACTTTCAGTCTTTTCCCCCTCCATGTTCGATAGTAGTCCTTATTTAGAGAAGTTTTGTTTTATTTATATGGTGCTTTAACAATAGACATTGTCATAGCACAGCTTTACAGGAATCCTGATATAGATTTAGATCATTAATGAAAAAGCCAGAGGTGACAGTGAGGAAAAACTCCCTGAGAAGAAACCTTGAGTGGAGCCAGACTCCAAACCTCTTCTGAGCGACAGTGGATAGCGTGATTATAAATCATTAGTGTAGAAGACAAACAGCACCGAGTGTTTACAGGATGTTGAGTGTGAGCAAATTGGGAATAAAAGTCCTGGGATGAGCAACAGGACAGTCTTTAAGATTACAGCAGCAGCTCTTGCGTGCGCGCGCACATGCCTATACAGTCCAGGTGAGATTAAACACGGACTCGAACACTGTTTATGGCAAGCGTAAATCCCCCTGTACTGCAGTATTGATGAATGGAGTTGAAGTGTTTGCAGTTATTGGTTAGCAGATGCAGTGAGAGACATGTAGTGATAGACAGGAAGTGAATAGCACTGTGTGAACACATGGAGATAAACAGTGGTTTAAATATTAACCTTCGGTAAATGTTGTATTTCATCCTGTTCCAGAAGCGTGTGTGTTTAGCATGCCCTCATAGACACTGTGAGTGTTCGTTCGGGGCTGTGATGTTGAACAGGGTTAAAGCTTTGACTTGGTGTGGAACGGACACATGTTGGAGTGTGTGTGGAGGTGTGTGAGGTGGTCTGACTGAAGAGCTTCAGAGACGAGCTGTTTTCATTTAGGAGTAAACTGTGTTTTACCGAACATGTTCCTTAACTGTGAGTAAATAAAGAACTAAGTTGCAGAACAGCTTGAGACACCTCTCCTTTACTCCTGTATTTTAATGTAGTTGAATGTTTTGTTTGTATGACGAGTTATTTCCTTAAACTGACACACATTAGAAAAAGCTGAAGAAAAATAAATGCGGAGTGAGTAATAAAGTCTGCTGTGTGCGCATGCATGTGATTTTTTGCAGGTATCCATATGAGCGTATCGATGGCAGAGTGAGAGGGAATCTGCGCCAGGCTGCTATCGATCGTTTTTCCCGTCCCGACTCGGACCGCTTCGTCTTCCTGCTGTGTACTCGGGCCGGAGGGCTGGGAATCAACCTGACCGCCGCCGACACCTGCATCATCTTCGACTCAGACTGGAACCCACAGAATGACCTGCAAGTGAGTCGCTCTCTCTCTCGCTCTCGCTCTCTCTCTACCTACTTGTCTGTGTGGGAAACACATTCATCCCACAAAAGGTCTTTTATCCGTCCTGCACTTCCAGCTGAGTGAGTGTGGGGAATGTGACTGTTATTGTACAGCTCTAAAACACACACGCGCGCGCGCACACACACACACACACTGTGTGCAGGGAAGTGTGCGCTCAGAAATAAACATACAGGGTCTGTCTTTTTCCTTTTTTTTTTTTTTTTTTTAAACTTGTTAGTGTTTTAAACTCTGAACTTTGGATGTTCTGTACTCATCTTTACCTTTACAAAACCAGCTTTTAGATCAGATCAGATTTTCCCCTGTTGATATAAACATGCTTGGATGTTTTCACCTGGAATTCTGGGTGATGTTTTGATTGCTTCAGTTTTGTGTCCACTTTTCTCATTTTCTTGTTTATCCTGCTAGTTGTTATTGTTAGATGTAGGAACATTGGGCAGAGCTTTTTGAACAGATGTTCATGCTGCTTGGTTTGATGAGACCATTTCGGGTACTGACTGTGGATCAGTAGTACAGAGTGGTTTCATCCGTCCGTCAGTCAGGTTTGTGTGTGTGTGTGATGTATTTTTTTTTTGGTTCTTCTCATTTAAGGCCCAGGCTCGATGCCACCGGATTGGTCAGAGTAAAGCGGTGAAGATTTACCGCCTGATCACCAGGAACTCGTACGAGAGGGAGATGTTTGACAAGGCCAGTCTGAAACTGGGTCTGGATAAAGCTGTGCTGCAGTCCATGAGCGGGAGAGAGAACGCTGCTAACGGGGTATGCATCGCTTATACACACACTACTGTTAGACCTGCAGATCTGTACTTCCTGATTTCTTTTATTAAACTCGGATTAAATAAATAATGTGAAATGTTTCTCAGGTTCAGCAGCTGTCCAAGAAGGAGATCGAGGATCTGCTGCGTAAGGGAGCGTACGGAGCTCTGATGGACGAGGAGGACGAGGGCTCCAAATTCTGTGAAGAGGACATCGATCAGATCTTACAGAGACGCACTCAGACCATCACCATAGAGTCTGAGGGCAAGGGCTCCACCTTCGCCAAGGTAACATCACACACCTACTGCACACACGTCTTATATACACACATGGGTCTTACTGTCCACCTTCACCAAGGTAACCGCACTGGAATCTTGGCCTGCACTCTGTTTTATCTTCATTAAACTCAAAGGCAATAATTAAATAGAAATATAAACACAATAACACACACCACAGTACACCGAGGTGGCTCTCATTCTGATTCTCTTTGTTTTTGATAGAAAGTGCTTGTTTTCTCCTGTGTATCGTGGTCAGTGGGTGGGGTCAGGCTCAAAGCAATGTGATTGGATAAACAGTGTATGAATGGGGAGCTCAGTAAACACTGATCTGTAATAGCCATTTTAGCTTAATTCAGTTCAACATCACTCATTGTGTTTAAAGAATCGAAAGAAGCCAATAATTTTGATTAAATGAGATGCATTTCTACACGGTGTATAGTGAACTCTGAATATTTTATCATGATGATAAATATTACATAAAAAGTTAAAGCATTTATTAAATTTCTTTCCTGTGTTTTCTGCAGGCGAGTTTTGTGTCTTCGGGGAACAGGACGGACATTTCACTGGAGGATCCAGACTTCTGGCAGAAGTGGGCAAAGAAAGCCGAGCTGGACCTGGACGTCATTAACGGCAGGGTGAGTGCTGAAAACACACACACACACACACACACACACACACACACACACCCCTTTAATAAAGAAAAGCAGTGTTTAAATCCACCAGCTGATGTCCTTGTTTTATTTGTGTGATTAAAAAGGAAAATGTTCTGCAATCATTTTGAAATTAAAGTGTAGTGTTATTTAACGTTAAAAATGGTTAAGATGATAATCCTTAAACGTGCTGAAATTGAATTTGTTCAGAAACTAAAATAATGTAAAACAGCAGGGTGTGTTTTCTCCAGTGACTCTAGCCTGCGTGTAGAAGCTGTGTGATGGTTAAATATTGCAGTATACGGTATAAACCGAGAGGTAAACTGAACACCGCTAATCGGAGGCGAGTCCCCGGCACTCGACTCGGCGTCTCTCCTCTTCACTGTGGGATGTGAGCATAATTAACGAGGCTCGTTTCCCCAGAGGCCAACAGTGTGTGGAATGTAGCTGTAATTGCTCAAAGGCAAAATTACTCAAAACTCAGCCACGAGAGTTTTCTCCCTGTAATTACCCCTGTTTTCTGCACTCTGGAGAACTGGGGCCTTTAAAGGGAACCGTGAGTGTAACGGAGAACCCGGCTGTTTGTTACACTGCTATGTTTCTGCTGCTACACTGAACACTGTAAATGAAATGTGTTTAAAATGTGTATAAGCACTCCAACAGGCAGGGGTGCGTGTGTGGAGAAGGGGTGAGTGAGAAAGATGAGTGTGATCAGTGGGGGGCGGAGCTTATTAACAAATTGATCAGATGTCTGTATTAGTCATGTGATGTGCACAGTACTTCCTGATGAGTTTTAGTGTTCCTGTTACACACACTAACTTTGTGGTGTTAGTAAAAGTACTCTGCAGCATTGGTACCGGATGAGTCCTGCTGGAATGAAGTTCTAGATGTGTGGGTTTTTGTTGTTGTGTTTTTTTTGTTTTGTTTTGTTTTTTTGTTTTTTTTTTGTAGTTCCTCTGTGGTGGTTCTAGCTCCTGACTGTGTCTGTGTGTGTTTGTCAGAATACTCTCGTGATCGACACACCGCGGGTCAGGAAGCAGACCCGGCACTACAGCTCCATAAAAGAGGATGAGATGATGGAGTACTCTGAGCTGGAGAGCGACTCTGAGGATAAACCGGTTCAGAAAGCTCGGCGGCCACAGGACCGGGCTCAGGGATACCCCCGCAGCGAGTGTTTCAGGGTGGAGAAGAACCTGCTGGTTTATGGGTCAGTCTCTCTGTCTCTCAGGTCACAACACCTGTGTGTATGTGTTGAATTTTATTAATTAATTAGATGTAATGAGGTGATCAGTCTGGCTGCTTATTCAGGGTTTTAGAAAATTTATATTTAATTAGTTTTATTTAAATGCATTTACAAATTGTATGAATAAAAATGTACCACGCGTGCACACAGCCCACTTGTCTAAGTCCACTCTCATTTTTCCGCTCCATGTCCTTGACATCCTCATGCTGAAGCGAGAGAGCAGCAGGAGGTCATGAGACATGATCAGTGTGTCTCATTTCCTCTGTCTCTGATGATGATTCTGTGCAGTGTCTCTGTGCTTTTCACACTCGCCTGTCACGCAGTTAATTACACACCAGTCCTCGGTGCTCAGCACTAATCATGCAGTGTCTGACCATCACCATTACTGAAGTTCCCTCCTCCTCGTTTCATGTAGACGGCCCACCTCCCACAGCTACACTGCTAATTTCACTGAGCATACTGCCAACGTTAGCTAGTTAGCTAGTCAGACTAGCTAACGATGCTAAACTGTCATTAAATCTCCCTATATTTACTGTGTGCGCTTCAGCTCCTTTGCGTCTGTACACTTAGCTAATTCTAATGCATGCTCTTTTTCTTTCTCAAACTTTCTCATCGGCATCTCTGCGCACGCACGCACCCACTGTTCCTGTTACAGTAAAAATCATGGTAGCTCCGGTGTCTCGAGTGTTCAGTGTGTTGACTTTTCCTGTGCTCCTGAAGGATCAGTAAATTTGAAACTTGACGTTTAGGGTGGACTTGTTCAGAGAAATGGGACTGAGGCTCTGCCCACATGTATATGGATATTTTTTGAAAGCATAGTTTTATCCCTCTCTTCTCAAAAAATATGAATTTGTTCCACATGAAAGTGTTTTCTCTAATAGCTCTGTCCACACACTACAAAAAAAAGTTTTTCAAAAGCATGCATTTTTCACATCCATGTGAAAGATCTCCACTGTTTTGAAACTGTTTTGTTTTCGGTCACCGAAATGCCATGTTCGTGTGGATGGGAGAGAGAAACAGAAAATGATTTTAAAAATCTGTATACGTGTGGGCAGAGCCTCAGTCTGCAGCAGTAGAAACTCCACTTTCTCTCATTTACACCTCTTTATCTACACCACTGCTGTACAAGGCTATAATTATAACCTGTGTGTTTGTCCCATGTGTAGCTGGGGACGGTGGAAGGACATCCTTTCTCATGGGCGGTTTAAGCGTGCTCTACACGAGCGAGATGTGGAGATGATCTGCAGAGCGCTGCTGGCCTACTGCCTTCTTCACTACAGAGGAGACGAGAACATCAAGAGCTTCATCTGGGACCTGATCACTCCTACTGAGGACGGACAGAGCAAAACACTAACTAACCACTCGGGTACGTACACACACACTTTCTTGGGGATGGTGTATCAGACACTGATGTGAGTAAAGGTTTATTTATTACTTCCCCAAACACACACTGACAGTAACTGGAGTGTGTTTGTGTCTGCTTAGCTGTTTCATCAGAATAATTTTGTGTGTGTGTGTGTGTGTGTAGGTTTGTCTGCTCCTGTACCACGAGGTCGTAAA
>JAOTRR010000059.1:69512-90437 GCA_028570945.1 Gogo arcuatus
AAATTCCTTGTATGTGAGAACGTACTTGGCAATAAACTTGATTCTGATTCTGAAGAGTAAAGACAAACAGTACAGTGGTTTAAAACAATGTATTCTGTTGTCAGAGTGGAAGCAGGGACTCCGGCAGGTCTCGCTATGACAGCATGACTTAAAGAGAGAGCCAGAATTTAAAACAGGCATAAGTATAAAATGTCCCAACACTCCACCATCTCGTTAAAATACTTCTATCTTGTTGGACAAGAAAGTAGGAGGAGGTTTCTCAACATCCAATGTCTAATGTCCTTTACACTTTCATCAGATTTGTTAAGCAGGTGTCTGTCATCTGTCTTTGCTGAAATATATAGATAGCTGTGTGTTGTCAGCATAGCAGTGGAAGCTAACAGCATGTTTATGAATAACTGTATAGAAAAAAGAGCAGTGGGCATAAAACACAACCTTGTGGAACACCAAACTTTGGATGTATAGAGAAGTCACCATTTACATCTACAAATATATTATGATCTATGGTATCAAAAGCCGCACTGAGATCGAGCAACATGAGGAGACACAACTCTGATCAGAGGACAGTGTTTGGTCATTTACCACTTTAACCAGCGCTGTGTCAGTGCTGTGATGAGGCCTAAATCCTTACTGAAAGATTTCATGAATGTGATTCCTATGCAAGTATGTGCCAAACTGCTGAGTTACAATCTTTTTGAAGTTTGCTTCTGGTAGTATTTGTTTAAAAAATATGTGTTGGTATTGGATTTAGTACTGATCAGTGTAATTAATTCTGTTAGATTGTGGTTGATATATTGGTCTCTACATAACTAGATATCAATTTTTTTCAATCTTTTTAGTTTTTAGCTAACGCCTGTAGATACAAATGAAGAGCTGTATTATTAATGTTATTACTTATTAATTGTTGTACCAACACTAACTTTTGCCATTTATCTTCAATGTGATTTCTTGTTTTGCATTTACAGTTTTTGTTACATTTTTAATATTTTATTTTTAAATTTATTTATCCTTATACATATTGTTCTTTGTTTTGTCTATTTTTTTATATTTTAAATAAAGTATTATGAGATTTCTGACTCACAATGAACGAAAGTTTTTTTGCCATATCCCTAAGCCTGCAAATAAACAATTGTACAGACTGTTTTGTTAAAGACATAAGGAAATCTAATACACGTTTCAGTTTACTAATTCCACATATAATCCACAACGTAAACAGTTCTTTATCTCATCCAGTCTTTTACTTTTCCAGATGTCGCCTTTCTGTACATTCTGGGTTGTTACATGCAACACTGGCCCCGTGCTGTTTATATATCTGTGAAAGTTAAATCAAAACCATATTTTTTGCCCCTAAGTAGCACTTTAGTTAATACTATCTGACTAGTTTTAGTGTTTTTAAAACAAACAAGCAAAAAAAGAAAGAAAGAAAGAAAGATCCTTTGCGCTAAGCCAGATTTACGGGCTTTTATTATGATAGGCGATCTTACCCAGTTCTTTACACTTCCGGGTTGGTCACATGACACTGGTTAGAAGATGGCTTCTGTTCAGTGGTGAGAAACTGTTCTCTGTTTACATTATTATATCTACACTGTCTTATCTCCCTGTAAATCCAGCACAGGTTTATAATCGAAATTCCTTCAGCTTGATAGCCTTAATGACATTTTTCTGTTCGCGCATTTCAGAAACTAAAAACATGATAAAGGTTTTAAATCGCAACATTTCATGACCAGTCCAAGGCTGTGGGATTTCTGTAGTTGTGATTTTTTTTAAATATATATATATTTTTCTGTTTCTGTCCTGAACATGGCATCATCGTTTCATGCCATGATTTATGCGTTTTTAAATTACATTCTACCTCAGCACTGTTTAATTCTGGAGTCTGATTGGTTAGAAGGTGTTCATTAGTAAGGAACACTGTGTGTAGTGCAGTCAGAGGAAAATAATCAACAACAGGGTGGTGTGTTTTATTCCCCTTATACCACCGCAGTGTATCTGCTGGTGAGGGAAGGATTTGTTTATAGCTGCTGTAATGCAAGTGAGAACAGGAACTAACTTGTCTCACCGATGTCCCACAACATCAATGCAACCATAAATGGATAAAAACTGAAAAATCTTCTTCATGACTTCCCTATACTGTATTTGCTTTTCTGTTCCACACTCAGGCATTCCCGCATGCGCAGCTATGACGCAGAGCTGCGGAGCTGCCGTGTGTCAGCCGTCTCCGTGCAGAGTGGCGACTACCATCCGCTTAAACCTATTACAGTAAGTACAGCATGAACAGAGCATCTCAGGACCGCATCACATCTGTCCTATACGGCATCACTGTATTTGTACACAGCCTTTCTCAATGTGAGTACGGTATCGAGCATGATAAAGAGCATCACAAGTCTTTAGATGAAGCGTCCGTTCTGAAACACTGAAGGACCAAAGCGCTGCTGCTGCGTTGCTCTCTTTAGGAAGAGACGTAGTCCTGTCTCACTGTCCTTTCCCCAGGTGACGGATTCCAAGTCCCGACGTGGAGCACGGAAAGGCAGCACGTCTTCATCGTCGTCTTCCTCCAGCTCTGTTGCTCCTGACCCCCTGAGCTCCATGCTGGAGGGCACGGATCCTCTGTCCCTGTTCGCCGCCGCCGCCTCCTCCTCAGCCAACGAAACTCCTGCGCTGTCTCATAGCAGCTCTTCCGTGGTGAGACTTTGTGTCTGGAATAAAAATCCCACGAAGTTGTAAGTGTAGATCTCATTCTGGTTTTTGTCAGGAGCTGGGGAGGAAGCGGAGAGAAAAAGAAGAGGAAGTGGGCTGTGACTTTGAGCCGTGGTCTGCTAAACGTGGCGAGATCCTGGCCAGGTTCACCACCACAGAGAAGCTCTCTATCGTAAGAATCTCCCTTCCCTGAAGAATACAGCCTTCAGAGATGAGTGCAGTGTCACTGTGTGGTCATTATCTTTCTTTTTTTCTTACAGAATCTCTTCATGGGCTCTGACAAAAGTAAGTCAACCTAGAACATCTCTGAGGAAGCTTTACTTTAAACTGTTTGTCAGCTATATGACAAAAATGGCATCTCACAATACTTGGGCGTCTTGTGCTGTTGTAGCCCATCCACCTCATCCACGTGGTCTGAGATGCTTTTCTGCTCTTCACGGTTGTAAAGAGTGGTTATTTGAGTTCCTGTAGCCTTCCTGTCAGCTTGAACCAGTCTGGTCATTCTCCACGTTCTTCTCTTATCAACAAGGCGGGGTTTTTTGTGTGTGTGTGTGTGTGTGTGTGTGTGTGTGCGTGTTTAAGGTAAAGCCACCAGCCCCAGCTCTGCGGTCTCGGAGAAAGTGCGCACTCGTCTGGAGGAGCTAGATGACCTGGAGGAAGTGAGTGTGTAACAACGAGCAGAGAAATGGGTTTGTTATTAAAAAGGTCATCTCATCATCTCTTACTGATTTACTGTGTGTGTGTGTGTGTGTGTGTGTGTGTGTGTGTCAGGGCTCTCAGAGGGAGCTGCTGAACCTCTCTCAGCAGGATTACGCTAACCGGATCGAGGAACTGAATCAGTCCCTAAAAGAAGCTTGGGCTTCGGACCAGAAAGTCAAAGCGCTCAAAATCGTCATTCAGGTCAGTGAGTCGTCATTTCGTTGTTTGTGTTTCTATGTGGACAGTTGTGTATTTTTCTTTTTAATCTCTCTCACATGCACACACACACACACACACACACGCTTTCTTCTTCTCAGTGCTCCAAGCTGCTGGCAGACACATCTGTGATCCTGTTCTACCCCAGCAAGTTCGTCCTCATCACCGACATCCTCGACACATTCGGTAAAAGAGCAGAAACGGACGATGTTGTGTTTGTGTGTTGTATATTTAGTATACAGTTTACTGAGGATGGCTCTTGTTGCTCCAGGTCGTCTGGTGTATGAAAGAATCTGGTCCATGTGCTCGGATCCTGCTCCTCTGCCAGGTAACACGAGCATTTTGTGTAGGAGCTGCGCATTTTCATTTTAATCAGAGTACATACTGTACATACATACTGTTATAGGAATTTTTTTTTTATAACAACACACCCTGTCGTGTTTTATTTCTCATTTAGACTCGTTCTCCGTGGAGGATGTGAACGACACGGCCAAAGAGACCTGCCTCAACTGGTTCTTCAAAATCGCCTCCATCAGAGAACTCATCCCTCGTCTGTATCCGTTATACCAGTCTTCAGTTTCACTTTAACATGTTACACGTGTGTATGTTGATGTCCTTAACGTTTGCTGTAGATACGTCGAGGCTGCCATACTCAAGTGCAATCGTTTTGTGAACAAATCGTGAGTGGCGGCCATTTTGTTATTTGTCAGATTCATTGTTTGTTTCTTGATCATGGCTCAGTTGGTTGTTTTAACCTCTTCCTCCTCTCAGTGGGATTCGGGAGACTCTTCCCCGGCTCACGGCTATGATTCGAGGGATCGGAGACCCTTTAGTGGCCGTGTATGCTCGAGCCTACCTGTGCAGGGTATGTCACCACGGTAACACTTACCGGCAAAACTCAAAACCGACTCTGGCGCTAGTTTTCATCTGGATGTTTGTACTCTGTCGTTCACCTGGCGCAGGTGGGCATGGAGGTGGCGCCGCACCTTAAGGACAGCCTGAACAAGAACTTTTTCGACCTCCTGGCGTCCTTCCGGCAGATTCACGGTGACAGCGTTCAGAATCAGCTGGTCATCCAGAGGGTGGAGATTCCCGTCTACCTCACGCTGTATTCTCCTGCCATCCACTGGATCCTGCAGTGTGTGGCCTACCGAGCACCTGATGTAAACACACACACACACACACACACACTCAGTGTAACTGCTGAACGTAGAAACTTTGGACCATCAGAGTGCTGATCTTTTTGCTTGTCTTTGCCAGGTGCTGCTGACAGAAATGATGGAGAGGTGCAAGAAGCTGGGTAACAAGTAAGACTTTCTCAGATCATAAACTCTTCACTGACCACTTCCTGCCAAAATGGTTTAAAATTACGTTTTTTTTTTAATGATAAAGCAGCACTTTGAATCCAAGACACGTTGAGGAAATTCTGTCAGAACTGAAATATTTGTTTCCTCACAGCGCTCTCCTCCTAAACTCCGTCATGTGGGCCTTTAGGGCCGAGTTCGTGGCTGCAAGAGCCACCGATTTTATTGGCATGATCAAGGAGTGTGACGAGGCTGGATTTCCCAAGGTAAAGCCAAAGAACACACACTTACACTGTGATCATGTAGCGTAGTAGACTCGGTGCACCAGGAGTTACTGAGATTCCATTATTTATGATCACAGACACACGTGTAGTCCGATCTCACCGTTAATTCTTGCGATGCCCGTCTGTGTATTGTGTGTTATTCTCCCTACGGCTCTTGATTCAGTCCTGTTTGAGAGAGGTCTGTTTAAAAACTCATGTTTTCATCACCTTTCCCGTCTCCAGCACCTGCTGTTTGGCTCTCTGGGCCGTAGCTTGGCCTGTGCCGACCCTCCTGAGAGCGAGAGGTTGCCCATCCTTAACGAGGCCTGGAAGGTCATCACAAAAGTGCGCAACCCACAGGTACGCTCCACAGTTTACACGGGTTTTATTATTATTTTAATTTAATGAGTCAAGGCTCTACCAACATTAGCGTGTGTTTGCAGGACTACATCAACTGTGCTGAAATTTGGGTGGAGTTTACCTGCCGTCACTTTACCGTGAGTCAGCAGTGATGTCGTGTTAATTATCCAAAAATGATGCGCATTATTTCAAAATGTGTTTCATTTTGTTGTGTGATGATAGAAAAGAGAGGTGAATACCGTCTTGGCTGACATCATCAAACACATGACCCCGGATCGTGCGTTTGAGGACGCTTATCCACAGGTACCGCCCACTCCTCCGACTCTCAAACACAACTTATACGTTATTACTATCCGGATTACACACCAAACCTCAGAGTTGATGCTGCTGGTAATTAAACGACACCCAAACTATGCCACTGCTACATTACACCCACCCGGTACTGTTTCTCTTAACTGTACGACTACAATCCAAATCCAACACCACACCCACACTACCGATCCCCGCGCTGCAGCCACACCCACACTAACGTTAACCAGTCCACGTTACTGCTACTTTAAACTACACAGCTGCTTACCAGAACATTTCTGCCACCAAAATGATGCTCCAGATACATAAACAACACTTCTGTTCCCATGACGACGACGATGATTATGATGCAGCTAATGATAGTAATGCTGAATCTGTTGTCTTGTAGTTGCAGTCAGTGATGAAGAAGATCCTCACCTACTTTCACAACTTCTCCGTCCTCTTCTCCATGGTGAGCGCTCCTTCCTCTGCTTCGCCTCGTTGCCCCGTACTGAACAGTTAGAATTACGTTTGCAGAATCGTACCTTAAAGGTTTCTCAGCTGTGTTTCTAGGTGATAAAGAACATTTAGGTAAAATCCTGTTACTGATTTTTGTACAATCGCTCTCCAGGAGAAGTTCTTACCCTTCTTGGACATGTTCCAGAAAGACAGCGTGAGAGTGGAAGTGTGTAAATCCATCATGGACGTCTTCATCAAGCAAGTCCGCTGTTTGACTTTACTAAACATAACACTAAAAGTGATCACAAGACTTCCACTGCTCACATGAGGGTTAAATGGCCTGCTGTGTACTCACTTTTTCTTTTACTCTGTCTTTAGACATCAGCAGGAGCCAACTCGCGATCCCGTCATCCTCAACGCTCTGCTCCACGTCTGTAAAACCATGCATGACTCTGTCAAGTAAGAGCTCTGATAAATTTCAGGAATCTCCTAATTCGCATTTGTGAATTAAGTGAATCCTTCTCAGGCTGGATTCGTTTGTGAAAACGACTAAATGACTATATCATAGCAGTAACGCTGTTGATTTCTGTATTATTGTATACCGTTATATCTTGTGTGAAATGAACACCTTTGTGTCGTCAGTGCTCTCACAGTGGAGGATGAGAAAAGAGCTCTAGCTCTGCTGATCAATGGCTTCATTCGCATGGTCAGTCTTCCTGTTTCTTTAGTTTTAATCACAGGCCTGAGTAAAGTAATAGAATTAAAGTGCTCTCTTCTTTCCTTTACTAATTAAGCTCACTTTATTAGTAGTGTTTCTAACTGACTGATTGGCCATGCTCAGGTGTTTTGTGTGTGTGTGTGTGTGTGTGTGTGTGTGTGTGTTCAGGTATCTTTTGGCCGGGACTTTGAGCAGCAGTTGAGTTTCTGTGTGGAGGCCAGAGCCATGTTCTGTAACCTGGAGCCAGTTGTGATTCAGCTTATTCATGTGAGTTCCTTCAACTCGGATTAGGAGATTTCTGATAGTCACACTGCTCTTTCACCTGTCTGACAGAATCACCAGCATGTTGGGCCTTTGTTCTAAAATCTGCTCCTTTTCTGTTTTCCTCAGACGGTGAACCTTTTGGCCATGGAGACGAGACGAGTAATGGGCGGGAATCACTCACGCAAAACGGCTGCATTCGTGCGGGTCAGGCTGCTTATTTCAGCACGGTTATATTGTTACACGGTGCTCAGTTACCTGTAGCTGATTGAGTTGTAATCTTTGTGTTGCAGGCGTGTGCAGCGTACAGTTTCATCACCATTCCGTCTCTCAGCAGCATCTTCAGCCGCCTCCATCTTTACCTGCTCTCAGGACAGGTGGCTTTGGCCAATCAGTGCCTCTCCCAGGGTGAGGAAATCTCATTTAAACATTTCTCTCAGACTCTCACTGTGTGTGTGTGTGTGTAAACTTAATGCATGTATTACATGTTAGCGCTCTTGATTTCTCTCTCTCTCTCTCAGCTGATTCATTTCTGAAGGCAGCGGTCAGTATTTTGCCTGAAGTGCCACGTGTCATTAACGTGGAGGGTAAACAGCGTTCTTCTGAACCATTTCTCCTTGACTTCATCAACAACTTTCTGTCCACGCTGCTGGTGGTGCCGGTCAGTAATTTCACATTACAGAGATTATGTGGAGGTCATAAATAAATGAGTAGAATTCTCAAATATCCTCAGATAAGTCTTGTTAATAATACTGTTAATAATTGTGTGTTTTACAGGACCACCCTGAGCAGGGCGTGTTGTACTTGGTGAGAGGATTGTTAAATATGGTGCAGGATTACACGTGGGAGGACAACAGTGATGCTAAAGTGCGTGTCTACATCAGTGCATTACCGCTGCTGGCTGCCATGAGTCAGGAGAGCTATCTCTACACCATTCCTAAAGGTAGGTACACACACCCCCCATTCCTGCGGCTATACACTGGGTGTAAAAAGTTTACACACCCTTACTGAAACACTTCCTTCATATTCTAGGAAGAATGTTATGTACAGTGTGTATCGGTTGTCAGGTCTGAATAATCGTGAATAATAACTGTACCTTCTCTGTAGTGGACTCGAACGAGACGCTGTACGGCGGTGACCCCAAGTTTGTAGCTGAGATCAGTCGAGTGTGTGAAACTGTGATTGGCCAGGTGCTGGATTACCTCAAGACGCTGAGCCAAGATGAGGTGAGAGAGAGAGAGACACACACAGCAGGTTAGCCCTGCCCAGTCACTTAGTTACTCCTCATTTAATTATTACTCACTAAGATATTAAAAGGGTTGTGTAATACTTTCATTTGAAAGTGGCCATTATAAAGCGTGTGTGTGTGTTTCAGGGAGCACGCCGGCAGGGAGCTCTCGCTTTCTCTCTGTTCAGTTGTCTGTTGGCTCATGGAGATCTGCGCAACAACAAACTCAACCACCTCGCCGTTAATCTGTGGAACCTGAGCCATAAGAACGGCTACTGTGGTACACGCACCTCGGTTAGACACACACTTACACAAACACACCTCATCTACCATTCATTTACTAAAGGTGTGTGTATGGCCAAACCCACCTGATTCACAAAATTTGCTGATTTTCTTCGTACTTGTGTGTGTGTGTTGCAGGTGCGTACCCTGGAGCACATCAAGCAGCAGGCCCAGCAGCCTGACATGGCTCACCTCTCCGACATGCTCCTGCGGCTCTCCTTGCAGTCACGAGCCTGAAAATCGGTGACCTTTGACCTCCGATTCCACACAGCGCCGGATCATCATGAGGCCTGAGATCCTGAAGACCTGGCGCTGATGTATTCCTGACCTTCCTGTCACCAGTTATGTTCAGAAATAACACGAAATATCACATTACCTTCACAGCACTAATGAATCAGTGATGCTTTGCATTATAACTTTATTTCTTATTTAATGCTGCTAACTCTGAGGGAGTTCTTACAGAAGTCTGCTAGCTGTGATTCTCTGTGCTGATGTGAATAAAAACGGCTCACGTGACACTCACACCGTCCTGATGTTTCACCCCTGTCCGTTTTCTTTTTATTTATTGAGCTCTTGCAAAAGTCAAAGCATCCGCTTCAGACTACAGACAACAAACTTAAATAAGTTTTGACACCCCACTCAGACATTTCACTCTCTCACACATACACACACACAGGAATAACAGGTGTAGTGGTGAAGTTTGTTCAAAACGTAAAAATACAGCAAACACCTCTCTGGTACGATGGACGTGCACGCGCTTACTGCTGTGATGAGGATCCTCGACGTGTGTTAGCGCTGATTAGAACTCCTCCTACTTTAGTTATATAAATATTATTAATTAGGGATGCATCTATAACTTTTTTTTTTGCAGACAGAATACGTTACTGGTACTGAAATAATTTTGCTTGCTTTTAACTAAATCGACACAAGATGGCTGCCGTGCGTATGTCTGCCGTGCGTATGTCTGTGTGATGCAGTACCAACATGACCAGTGGGGGCAGTATAGCACCATGTGACACTGTGTACACAACTGAATAAACAAACTAGGGCTGTCTCAAATCACGTACTTATTTACTATGTTAGACTACTAGGCTTTGAGGACTATGAGGAGCTTGTCAGTGTGTTTAGTCGCTGTGCGTTAAAAATGTTTACAGTTCAGCTTGGAACGTTGCCTGGGACGTTCTGGCTCTAGTGGATGTCACATTTATTTCTCTAGATGTACATAAAGTATGCAGGTGAGTGTGTGAACCATGAACTGCACCTTGATCACTTTGCGAGCAAAGCGAGGCGTAGACGCTGTCGAAAGGAAGTGGGCGTGTCTCAGTGCTCGCTGTACTGAACTGCTCGAAGCTCGGGAGTCCTTTGTATGTGCACAATTCGCGGCATTTTAACGCCCACGCTCGCTGTGGCAGGTCGCCCGTCACAGTTTGCTTTGATCATTAATCGCTGTCGTTTCCTGTCGTCTGTTCATTACTGTGATACTAACCTACACTAAACTCACGTCACGCAGTATCACCTGGTATCAGAGCAAATGACAACAGTATCAGGCTGATACCTGAAACCCGGATCGGTATCGATGCATCACTATTAATTAATTAACAATAAGATCCTGTTCTGGCTGGAACGCAACCGGACTGTCGGGATTACGCTTCAGGTGTTCTTCCATTTTACGGCAGTTTATTTATTCATGCGTTTATTCTCGTTGAGAGGGGGGGGTGTGGGTGGTGTAGCAGTAGTCCAGATGTTGCATCAATCCCCTCTTCTGAAAACTACACAGAAGAGCAAAGAAAAAAAAAAACTGCAGCTACTTATTCCAGGAACATGTGGGCAAAGAAGAAAAAAAAAAAGTTGAGTTTGATTCAGTTTTTGGAGATGTGCGATGTTCAGTCCAGCTCGATGGGACTGCTGTCCTCACGAACTTCCTCACCCTCCTCTTCCTCACCCGACCCCATTAGACTGTTCAAGAGATTCCCTGTAATATTAGAACAGATCAGAATGATTAAACCACCGTAGCTCCTCAAGATTTACTGTATGTTTTGTGCAGCAGCGCTTTTCCACCACACAGTACGGTACAGTACGGTACGTTTACAAATCCAAATCATGAAACTGTACTCATAAGCGTAGCAGCGGTGATTAATGAAGGCCACACACTACATTCACAATAGCACATGACACGCACGTGTAGTTCATCTTAAGAGCTACTGTTCCTGCTTGTGGGCGTGGCCTGTCCAAGTTGTTGTTTTATTTTTAAGTTATGATGTATTAGCCAAAACGTACATCCTACAGCCCATTATACGGTTCATACACAGCACTTTTGGATTGGATTCAGATGTTACATGCTCAGCTTCACACTAGCCTTGTTGCAGATTAGCAAAGCAAGCTTTGTTTTCTCCGTAACGTCTCTGTACACATTTAATGACAGATCATATACGACAGGAGAAGATGAAACTGCACTCATACATTTTTCATCCAACTGCAGGTAGGAACTTGAGTTCTAAATTCTTAAAACTTAAGAGATATCTAAGATACAGAAAAACAACTCGTGGGAATTTCAGACCTGCCAACCCCGAACAGGAAACATCATCAATGTGAGAAGGGGGCGGAGCCTCCATGGGGTCAGTTTAATAGTAAAACACCTACACAACCGCCAATCATTCCAGATTCATATGCTGATTGATTCACCTGCTGTTTTCAGTGGTAACTAGTACTGGTCCAAAGTTAAAACACAGAGCTTCGACACGTTAAAGTGCGTAATAGCTGGCAGATCTGCGATTTTCAATAAGTTTAAAAATAAGTAGTCGTTTTAAGAGGTACCTAGTAGGCCACCGTATGATGAGGACTGTTTGGGTGGAACCCCGAAGAACAGCTGTCCTATTCTGTCCAGGTACTGATGAAAAATAAAACAAAACAATATTACTTACTCACACACACACACACACACACACACACTCAAAATGCAAGACATGAATTTAACACCTGATGCCTCAAATGAATGATTCCTGTATGCTTTATATATCCTCACCTGATGAAATCTATCAACATATAGAACAAATAATAGCAACAAACACACTCGAGAATAAAAAAGCTGTTAAAAATAAACAGTACGGTAAAAACAGGTGACGTGTCAAATCAAGGTGAGGGTTTAAGGGTGTAGTGGTTGTACCTCGTTGTACATGGGGTCCCTCTTGAGCGATGGCTGATACTGTTCACATAATACTGTAAAGACTGTCAGCTTCCCACTGGGAGAACACACACACACACACACACACACACACACGGATATAAAACACACTCACTGCTCAGGTGGTACTGTAAAATCACTGCTTTAGGCTGCGTTCACACTTCTGCTGTTTGTTTTTAATCCTCCAGCACACGTTTTACACGTGATCCCACGAGCAACAGAGAGGCTAATCAGTCAGCAATACTAGCTATCAATTTCTCCATATCAGCACAAAAAAGTGCTCCGTCCACAGATTCTTCTGTAAGCATCGAATGTGAAAGCAGCCATACAAGAACACGATCAGCTCAGATCAGATCACACACTCGTACCCGTCCACCGCCAACAGGAGGAACCACAGGAAGTTGAGGAGCGGCTGCACAAACGGAGGGCCTTTCTCTATGGACGGGTGCTTCTGTGTGTACGTGGTGAACACCACCAACGCGCTCGTTTTGTTCTTTAGACAGAGGAACCTGTAAATACAACAGTTTTAAAAGATAGCAATGAGATCTCCGACACACTGAGAGAAAATATAAAATGGTGACGCACGGCACATCTGTCCCTGCACGTTTGTAACTGAAACACCTCTCTGTCCATACAGATAATAAAAACTACAAGGGCATCCTACGATACGCAAATCTGCAACCACAACCACGTTATACGTCTGGATACATTTCCAAAACTGTTAGAATTACGTGCTACATATGTATCCTAGAGGATTACTGGTACCCTTGAATGTGGATTGTGATATGGAGTCATCGTATTTCTACACTGGCTACGTTTGTCACTACTGAACGTTACTGCCATCTAGTGGATTTTAAGATGTACGACATTGTTGGGCGCTGACTTCCACTAATACCAAATGCTTTATCTAACCCCGCCCTGTGACTCAGATCCGCTCCAAAATTTTATAGGCTGTCCCTTTGGCTATGTTACACTCTTCCACCAAATTTCATGGATATCAGGTCAGTAGGATTTGCACAATCCTGCTTAGTCAGACCCTGTTCTACCTCTTTTGCATAGATATTCTAATTTCCTCACTCAGATCCTGTCTGGCTTGTATTTTGTTTTGATAGCTATTACCATCCACCAGTCCATTTTTTTTTTATTTTAAACTGGATAAAGTTCCTTACTCCAGTGGTTCTAATACATGTTGTGTCCGGCTGAAACGCTCTGTCGCTCTAGACTCGAGGTCTTTCCTCACAGCGTACGAGATCTCATAAAAAGAGAACAACCAGTAACCGTATTCCGCACATCATAGCTGGAAAACGACGTCATTCCAAGCTCTGGCTTCGTGCTTCCGAGTTAAATCAAATGCAGCACCTCTAGTCCTGACTGAATTTCAGAGATCTATGACTTAGTATTGTTTCTAATCCAAACAGAATTCAATTCTAGCCTAAAACAAAGAGCTTTAAAGACCGGAGACTTTAAATTCCACTTGTAGGATGAGAAGTGAGAAGTGCACTGACTGTAAGACGGCCTGAGCCACGAACATGTCGACTTCGCTGCGAAAGCCGCGAGCGGCCGAATATTCCACCAGCATCTGAGCGCAGCCCTCGCCGTCTGAGGAGTGCAGGAAGTGGTAGCGAGACTCGCTGTAGTTTTGTTCTAAACAAAATTAAATGTGGACAGGACGTTAGCACAAGAAAAAAAGAATCTCACCGAGACGCTAAAAGGCAAACTGAAAGATGTACGATTTAGAAATACCCTTCCACAGTGTGACAGCCAGCAGCTGGTGTAATTTGGGGTGTCCCAGCTTCCCTGAGCCGCCTGTCGACCACTTGAGAGCGCGTGAGACAAAAGCCACTCTCTCGGGAGAGTTCGGGTCCATCAGGCTAAACAGCTTGACCAGTTGCTCTGTGGAAAATACATACATACATACAACACACATTACGTTTACATTACAAAACACAGATTGTCAAGAAACACAGCACATTTTCCATATACAAATGACGTGTTTAAGGTTAACACTGTGGAGTTCAAAACTGTAAATCATTCCATGTTCATATTTCAACCGGCTCATATGCCGTTTTCTTTCCTTCTTGGAAAAAAAAAAAGACGCCTCTTTTGGTGAGTGGTATCTCCTAGCAGCGTGTTAAAACGTGGAGCTCCTAAACAAAATGCGTAAAGGTTCATCTGTGGAGTTATTTCTACTGCTCATTTTATAGAAGCTGAAACACAGCGTGATCGTTCCAGATGTGTGCACACACTGTCCGTAAAGAAATGACGGATTTGGACTTGTTGGATACTCGGGTAATAATTACACGTGTAAAACTAATCCCTTCTTTAGACAACACAATCAGATAAAAATTACACAGCACTATCTGCTCACATGGGCATACAGTATTTCACTCACCCAGTATGTCCTCTTCGACCTTGGCCTCGGACTTCTCTAAAGCCTCCAGGACAAGCATGGACAGATCAGCGGCGCTGTTTTGCTGTTGACAACACAAACGCCGTGACGCAGCCACAGATGTGCTTTTAGTCAACACAAGGTACGTTATTAGCAAAGAACTAACATCTCGTGAGGAAATATTTTGACAGGACTACAGATGCTTCCCTTCACTTCACCGTGGACTGCACCGTGGACTGCACCCTGACTTGCAAGAAAAGTGTCTGAGCGCTCAGTGCTCGCAGACGTGAAGTGCACCCTCTCACACGCGACTGTTTCTCACAGCACCAGTACGAGCAAATGGCCTGATACCTGGTACCAGTATGGCTGCATCACTGATCTGTACAGTTTATTTAGGCATTTCTGAGGGAAATTAAAGCTTCGTGGGAGCCTGTGCTTTCTGAAAACGATCTGGGTTTGTTTATTCAGTTCCAGGCTTGATGCTATGTTTTGCGTGTCCGCTCCTCAAGGCGGAATATCAATAAATCAATGGAAAATTACAGGATAATTACAGGTGGAACAAAGGACTTTAATACCTGGTTATAACTAAAGAAAAGTAACGCTCCGTTGTACATCAGCTCCCGGGCTTCTGCATGCTTCGACTGAGACGTATACCTGGAAACAGCAAAGAACAAGTTATGAATAAAATATTCTCAACCTTCTTTTAGTATCTGCTATGTAGTTATAAATACAAACAGCTGGAACTTTACCTAATAAATGATCTTAAATGTGTTTCCTTATCCTGTATAGTTTAATAACTAGTTTTATAGTCATTTGCTGAAACAGTATAATAGATTTAGTAAAATTGTGAAAATGTGAGTGATTCTTATGCTAATGAAATGATAATATTTTTATTCAAACTCAACAGAATGAGCACAGCTCACGCTAGCTACAAGGCTAACAGAGACGGCTAACACATGGGCTTTCGCCGCAAAACAATACACACACTGCGCTTAATATCAAAAGTATACAGTGCAACACATTAGTCACAAAATCCAGCGACTGACAACGTTTTAAAACCATCATTTATTTTATTGTTGCTGTGTTTTTATCTCCGTTGCAGCAAGAAGCTACTGCTTCTACGAAACATTCGACCAAGTGATGTTGAGTGACAGCAAGTCGAACCAATCAGAGAGACGGACTGATCCAAGAGGCGGGATTACTGACGCGAGAGTAGCCAATCATAATAAAGAAACGAACGAGGCTTCGTTGACAAGGAGAGAAAGATCTGGAAAAACCAGGCCACGACCGGATTCCGTCGCTTTAATTAATCATTCTCCATGATAAAAAAATAAGCCTTACCTAAAGAATAAAGTCCGATACATTTGATGGGCCTCATAGTAGTCTCCTCTCTCCACACTGGCGCGCAGTTTTCCTTCCACCCGCTGCACTCCTCCGCGGTTCCTCTTCAGAGCCTCCTGCTCCGACATCATTGTTCCCTTCGCGCTACAGGCTACTGTTACGGAAATGACCTTTTCGAGTCGCCGTAGCTGCCGATACTCAATCTGCTCATTACTTCCTACATAAGTACACTACACACAATGACTTCTACGTTCTATTTAGGGCCCTTACATGCCTACTAGAGAAGTATTTGGGTTTGAACCCAGGTGGCACCAGAGTACGCAGAATTTTCTAAATCATATTGCTGTTGTTTGTAATGAAAATAAACACTACTTTCTCACTATACATATAAACACTAAAGTTCTGATTGGTCAGAAGGTGTTGATTAATTTTCTTTAGCAGCAGCTCTGATAGTAGGTGATGTTTCCTGTAAGGAGAGATTTATTTAACATTTATGGAAGGAGTCTCCAGTGTCAGTGCTTTGTAACTGTTTAAAAGTTCCTGATATCATCAGGACAAAGGAGTTGTTTTTTTAATGTCCCATTTACTTCAAAAGAGAGAAAAAACAGGCTGTTTGTTTTATAGCTGCTGTAATGTGGGTGAGTTGTTCCACAAATATTACACAGCATTACACGCTCTTAAATGAGTTACAAACTGTAATCTTGGCAAATTGTTATAGAGGGATGAAACACAGGGGATGTGCTGCTATAAGAAAATATTCATCTTCAAGGTGGTAACAGTAACTCTTTCATCACACCACCCCAAATGTTTTATTAGGAACACCTGTACAACTGCACATTTCTACAATTATTTAATCAGCCAATCATATAGAAGCAGCACAATGCATACAATCAAACAAAAAACATGCTAATGAGGGACACCAGAAAACAACCTACAGCAAATATAGAAACCATAAACAAAATTCAAATGTACGCTGAGAATAGTCGCTGACAGAATTACATTACACAACACTAGAGACTAGCAGGTCGTTTCTTCACTGTGATAATTAACATCACATTTTTGTGCAATTCCACAAACAGCCTTTTTGTGAATTTGGTCACGTGACGATGTTCCTGGGTGGAATGGGTCTAGGAACTCCAGGTCCGTTTCTGTGAGGCTGAGAAGTCCAAACTGCAGGCTGCACATCACCTGAACCCTGACTGTTAGAAGTGCAAGAGCAAACAGAGAACGTAAACATCACAAAGAAAGAACACTGGAATAAAACACATGGGGGCGTGCTGCTAAATGGAAAGACTCCGCGAAGAAGCGAAAACCTCTCTGTCCTGAAAACTCAGTTACAGCTTTAGCTCTGACACTGGAGACTCCTTCCATAAATGTTACATAAACATCTCCTTATATAAAGCGTATTAACAATTATCTGTACGCTATTTAGAATCTGTCTCTAAAATATGATCAAATTAGTCATTTAAGCCAGACTCAGACCAGGATAAATCACTTACTGAAGATGAATAAATAAATATTAATGATGTATGGTGTATATACAGATATATATATATATATATATTACCTTGCCTGAGCTCCAGAGGTGGCAGATGGATACTGAAACAAACACCAAAGACAATATCATTATGGCCGCAGAGAATCAGCTATTAGCTGTACATGAAAATATCACCATCCCATTGTATAAAGCAGACAATATAGGACAATGGGTACTGGTTCTCCTCCGCCCGAGCAGCACACATGACACACTAATATTACACATAAAACATGGGCATGTCCTTCAGAACAGACTCAGACTGCTATTTCTGACTATAGGGACAAAATGAGCTGTATTTGATCGCTGCATTTGTATTTTGCACCTCGACACTTCTCATCCTCAGAAAAGTTCATACATTAAATTAAGTGAATAAAATATAGAATGCATCAGAGTCGTATTCAGAATCGGCGACTTCACTTCAAAGGTTACGTCAATATCTGCGGGGAAAGTTCCTCGTGTTCAGAGTCGGCTTTCCTGAGCTCCGCATTCAGATGATTAAAATCAGTGACGTGAAAATCTCTATGTGATCATACACAGAGCTAATGTTTACAGATTTTTATAATAAAGCAGTATCAGCTGTGATGCTTTTGGTGTAAAATGGCCTTTACATTCATGAAAATGTTTACATGAAATGCAATACGTGAACCTGACTAAACCCGACCGACGTGACAGCGGAGATGAGATCCGTGATCTCCTGAGGCTGAGACGCTGCAGTGCGCCGCACAAGCCCAGTCCTCTCATTAGACACAGTGTGTTCACACACTCTTACACACACTGATTCACTGAGCTGTTAAGACTAAAATGAATCTTTAAATAACAAAAGTTACCCATCATCATGTTTGTTTAAATCTCAGGACAGCCACATATAAAAGCGATTCCAAAATGAGTAAACGTATTAAAAGTGTTATTAAACAGACCTGTGGACTTTTAGGAGAAACGGGCGTCGGGGGCTGAGGACGTGCTGGTCTTTGTACGTTTCTGCTTGGCTGGTCGCTCCTCTGAGCATTCGCTTCACTTGTCCTGTGAAGTGTGAGAGCGCTGGTGTGATTAGTAAAAGATGAATAAAAGACAGAAGATTATAGATTCTGACTTATAAATCATGGTATTGTTCCAGCTCATGTGCACGCACTGTACATGATCTTTTAGCTGTGGCCTTTTTATTTTTGGTCTTATTAGGTCAATAATAAGTCACATAAGTGACAACAGGAACTTTTTTCGTGGCTGTATAAATATAAAAATAATCAGCTTCCTTACTGATTTAATTTATGAATGACTCGAATTAAAAATATATATACTGTAAAAATAATTATAACTTTTATTTACTTTTAAAATACTCAAAACACAAATGTTGGACAGAACCTTGGTCATGAAGTTGAATTCTCTATTTTAGGAATTTTCCTTAAAAAGATTGTGCTTAGAGATCTAAAAATTGTTGTTTTTCTTTTTTTCTTTTTTTTTACCTCTGCCATTTGGAGCGTCGGCCCCTGAAGCACTTGTTTAGAGAGTCGCGTCTGAATATGTAAAGAAAACCCAACACCGCCAGCACCAGAATGGGCAGCACCAACAGGAAGAAGATCAACAGGCCGTTCCTCAGCGAGTAATCTAAGAACAGAACACACGACTCGTACTCTTACAGTGTTATACAGGAATACACTATTTATAACCCGACACTTTTTTACTGGTCCGAGACTCAAAAGGGAACAGGACTTTTACAGGATGTTCAGATTGGACCGTATTCAGACTCGTTGACTTTTGATATGTCAGTATTTACAGAGGGAAAGTTCCTCGTATTCAGAGTTGGGTTAAGCGCCCACTTAAGACTGTTCAGAGTTCCACATTTTGGATTACTAGAAAATACGGACTGAAGAAGGTAATAGTGTTTTTTGTTTTGCTGTCAAATGGAATATGATGTAACATAAAAGCAAAAGAGAATTTAAAAACGTAAAATAAAAGTCTAATATGTTGATATGTGAATGAGAAGATGGCGAGTGTTGAAATAAATCTCACAGGAATCTCGTATATCATCAGTAAATCACAGCATGAATAGAGCGAGCTGCAATGATCACATTAATCACTGGTTTAATTTAACACTCATTATTCAGCAGCACATAGAATAGCACTTGATCCAGCACAGACTGTTATTTTATATTTTATTATTTTATATCGTGGTCTAACAGTTACTCAAGCGAAACTTAATAAAGCCACGAGATTCTAAATCGGGGTGATGAAGTTGTACTGTGTGTGTGTGTGTACCTATTTGAGCAGGTCCGCTATCCATACTGCCTCCTCTGCCCCATTTGTTGCAGTTAGGTGGAGCCCAGCCGTTGTTGCAGTGACAGTGGGCCTGATCGTTACACACCTGGAGCGTCACACACTCACGTCACACACTCACAGAATACACTGACACACTCATCTTACCCAAAGACATTTAAGTTGTTCACTAGTTAGCAATACTCCCTCTCTCTCTCTCTCTCTCTCTTATATTTTAGAGTAATTCAGTTATTTTAACATGTATTTTATATCATTAATTTAAAAAAAAAGTCATACAGAGCGTCATAGTTGAGCAGGCGTTACGATACACACCCCGTTGCCATTGCAGTCCGTTGCAGCATCACACTTCTGTTGCTGTGTCAGCACTGATGAATTCACACACTTGAAGTTCATGCAGACCTGATGGCCAACATCGAAAAAAAAAAAGAATACAAAAACATGAATTTATTCAGAAATGACAGAAGAAATGACTATTCATAGATGGACACATTTTGTCTATAATTATTAAAACTGTCGTTGTAATGCACTTAAAAAAAGGGCATACGTTAAAAATAAAAATGTATAAGAACAATAAAATGATTTACTTAACAGTGCTTTCAACTTGCATATGAACACTGTTGTACACCAAGCATGAAAGCTAGCTAATGACCGAGGCTGATGATTTATCTACAGAGTGAGTAAATTTTATCCAATGTAAACATTTCTCGAACTGTTGAGCCGTAGACTGGAATTCCATAGGTTGCTGAGAAACTGTGACACAGCTCGTACAGCTCATACAGCTCGTACGCTATTTACATTTACTTTTACATATTGCATTTGCATTATATCACATAGGGATGATGTATGGTGGCGTCAAACTGCTGAGGTTTATTTTAGCACGATAATGCGGATAAGACACCACAGATCACACGTACTCACTTTGTCTGCAGCGCAGACGGTCCCTCTTTTGACGTATCCTGGGTCAAGAACGTCTGATCCCAGGTTAAAGTCAGCGTTCCTGCACGAGATCCCTGGTTCTATGTCCTCGATGCTGATGACTGCCCCGGCCGGGGGGTAGTTAGAGTCAAAGTTTGTGCACTGTATCTTCCCACACATGGAGTTACTACAGAAAAACAGTCAAGATTTGGACAAACAGATTCTACCATACATCCAGTCACTCGGAAATACTACTGTGAAATACAGTAATACTGCTGCACCTGAAAGACCGTTACCTGCTGTTATAGGAAAATAATCAACAACGGGCTAGTGTGATGAATCACGGTTACTGTCACCACCCTGACGTTGATTTTCCGAGTGTTTTATTCCTCTTACACCACAGCGATTTATCAATGTAACAATTCCCCAGTAGGGCGGGACACTGAAGCACGGGGACAGGTGGGTAAACAAAAACAGTCTCTTTTATTTGAGCTTTTCAGCTTGTCAACAAAAAGG
>JAOTRR010000059.1:245502-262052 GCA_028570945.1 Gogo arcuatus
TGTTTCAAATCACATCATTATTTAATTGTTTTACCTCATTACTAGCCCTAAACTGCTCCTGTCCCAACTTTATTTTGGAATGTGTTGCAGGTCTGAAACGCAGGAATGGATGTATATTAACAAATAAAATGAAGTTGACCAACAAAACATGAAATATCTTTAGGTTCATTCTGTCTGCAATGAAATATAAGTAAATTTAGAAATCACTGCTTTCTGTTTTTATTTGCATTTTCCATACCGTCCCAACTTTCTCTGATTTGGGGTTGTAGGAAAATAATCATTAAGAGGGTGGTGTGATGCTACATGTTAGCTCAACTGACTACTGGGAAGATTTTTCAATGCACATGTTTAAAAAAAACATTAATGACGCCCATCTCTTTCCCTATGAATTCACTCCCAGTCCTTCAAAAGGTCAAACTAGCATTTATATACTTATTAGACAGAAACTGGCCCTTTCTATAGTAATTATCTAACTAGCATTTCTATACGCATTAGCCAGAAACTAGCTTTTCTACACCAATTAGCTAATTAGTTTTTCTATACTAATTAACCAGGAAATAACCTTTGTATACTAATTGGCCAGAAACTAGCAATACCCTTACTGTAAATGTGATTTTGCGTCACTTTCCTGTATGTTGTGTAATATAGAAAATGAACACAGATGTCTGTGTATCAAATATCCAAACTCACTGTAATGAAGTAACTGGTTTAAAATAAATAATCCTCTGCTTTCTGCTTTCATGCATCTCAGAGCTTGTGGCTTAAAATATTATCTTCCACTGGCTGAAGCTTTTGGGCAGCCATGAATAATTTCACACTCTCCCTGTGCCGAATGATGCTTTACCTTACAGCTGAGACACATACCTTTTTTTTTTTTTCAGAATATTCCGGGTGATTTTGTACTGCGGTTGCAGACTGTTTAGACGTCAGCCGCGCCTCCTACTCTCAGAAGCACAGATTGAGACTGGAGTGACTTTTAAGAGCAAGTCAGAATGTATTTTCTAAAATGTATTTTCCTTCAGTCAGGTTAGCGTAGCGTCAGGTTGCTAGGCTGCTACAGACTTCATGCAGTATTTCACAACAACAACAAAAGGTTCTGTCGCCTGCCATTATGTATAATTTGTACTCTGATTGTGTTTAGTTTATTGACTTTTACTTTTTATATCAGCACAAAAATGGAGATCAGATGTAGGGGCGTGTCACTCTGTGTGTTCATCTGCAGGAATCTACAGTCTGGGGGAGGATGAAATCAGCCCCAGCCTCACTCCTCACCTCTTCACGGTGGTGCGGTTGAGCTCACTAACACAGAAATCCACAATAATGTAGCTAAATAATTTAATGAAATGACATTATCTTTGAAAGACAGACGAGGTTTAGCACTGTTAGGAAGGAGGTTCAGCCAGCGCTCCTGCCAGTCCCTGCAGAAAGGAGGCATTTTCCTCGAGGGAGTTCCAGGTCACTGCCTGGCTTTTTACTGATAACAAATCCTTACTTATCACCTTTCCAACCAGCCACACTGCCTGCACTCTGGTTATGAATGCGAGAGCATTGTGTTTTTAATCTTCCTCAAAGAGCTCTTTAATTCTCCCTGTCAGGTCCTCTTCGACCCTGTGTCCCAACAGAGCATGTCCAACCTTGGACAAGAAAGCCACCACCTCGCATCACACAGAGATGAAACTCCTCCACGTGAGAAAGGTGAAGTTTACCCTGTTAAAGCCCTAAGTGCCTTTTTGTGCCTCCTGTGCTTTTAATGATTCCTTTTATGTTTTATGGAATGCCATAATTGCACACGGGAGGATTGGACGTGATGGGGGACAGGCAACGACACGTGTCCTGTTTGCTCTTTCTTCATCATAAAGGGTCTATTCTTTCTCCAGCAGCAGCACTATGTGCCATTTGCAAGCTTTTTTTCCCCCTCATTATTAGCACAAGTGGAACAAAAAAGACTTTCCCAAATGAAATTAGGTACTCAGTTTTTCTAATGAACATGAATATTCAGCTCATTATATCCTGGGAGTAACAAGCTGAAATAAAAGTTTTGAAAATGACCAGGTTTTTTGGTTGCACATGGACATCCTAAAATTTACAGTTCCCTAAAACAGATTATTCCCTACGGATGTGAATACTGTACGGACTGATGACTGTTCCGGAGTTTTTCAGGTTTAAACGTGAGTGTTTTGTATTTAAAGGCGGTGGTCTAGACGTTTATTGACACTACCACTCGAGAAAAAATGCGGAGCCCAGAAAATCGCCTTAAGGAGCTACGCAACCCAAGTCTGAATACCAAGAACTTTCCCCATGTAAATATTGATGTAACTTTTGAACATGTAAACACACTCAATATTGTGTCTTCATTCTTCTTCACCTGTATACAGGAATGATTTATAATCACACTATCCGGTGTCACCCAGAAGAGGAAGGGGTCCCTTTTGAATCCACAATTTCTTTCTCATGATTTCTCAGGGAGATTTTCCTTGCCACTGTTGCCTCTGGCTTATTCATTAGAGATTTAAATCTACATCCAGATATACATGTAAAATTATTATCATAAATAATTAAGATGAAGGCACTATGTTGGGTATTGCAAAATAGATGAACACTTGCCTTGTTACAAAATCTAAAGAGGTGGCTCGAGTCAGTGGAGCATGCACTGCTAAGTAGTGAACAGATCACAGGGGTTAATAGCAGGGAAGCACCCAAGGCAGTGGGGAAAAATCAGTGTTTGTTGCCCTGCTCAGCTGGGCTCTGAACACTGTGTGTGTGTCTTGCCCAGGAATACATGGCCTTTGATATGGGTGCAGCGGTATCAGGGGCGAAGCCAGCTGGTGTTGACGGCTGCGTATTAAAGGCGAGCTCCTTGCACGGTTCTTTTTGTACCAGCCGATCCACTCCACAGTGACCCGAGCTGACGATGTGGTGACAGCCGCTACGCCCTGAATCACTCGCTCTCAGCAAGAACATCAGGGGAAGAAAACAGCAGCACCTCTTATCCTGCATCATGAAGAGGTGTGGTGTTTACAACATATTAATCATCTCTCCAAGAGCCCCTCCATCTTTTATTAATGACTCCAGAAATGTCCTCTCTGCCTGTCCGTCCATCTTTCCTCCTCTCTCTCGTGGAGAGGATTATGAGAACTCTTCATTCAGTGTGCTGCCAGGCGAAGCAACTCTCGGAATTGAAATCTGGCTTCTTCTGAGTCACACTATTTTTTCAGGTACTTCAGGATCAGAATACTCTTCATTTATTAGTTATGTAAAGAATTCTCTTGAAATTCTTTTCCCTTTCTCTTAGATCTTAATGCTCTCTTAGGAAAAGTGCTCTATAAACATTTATTCATCTTCAGCAAGTGCTTTATCCTTGTCAGGGTCACGCTGGAGCTGGAGTCTATCCTGGGAACACTGAACTTGAACTCAGGAATATGCCCTGTTTGGACACAAATCCATCGCACACATACTGTACATTCACACCCAGCTAATCTACCTACTGGCATGTTTTTGGGAGGTGGGAGGAAACAGGAGAACTGAGAGGAACCAGCACAGACACAGGGAGAACACCCAAAACCTCAAACAGACAGTACCCCAAGCTCAGGATGGAACCTGGGGGTCTCTGTAAACAATTAAATAGTAGAATGTGATTTCCTGTCACTTGTCACTTGTAACAAGCTAAATATGCTAAAAATAACATGAAGAGTGATTGGAACTGTAAAAGGTGGAGAACTCTGAGATGTTTGCGCTAGACCACCAAGCCATCCACTAAAAGTTCTTGGGTTAGAGTTGGTGAACATTAGGATGGAAACAGTGTGGAAACTTCATCACTAGTAGAGAAAGAGAAATGGGTGTTTATATGAAGCTAATGAGGAAGAAGGTGGAGTTTCGGGTGTGGCCTTTCACCCAGACTTCGCTTATTTCTTCATGAGGACAGGGGATGAGAAATTATAATGAGGTGGTGTGATGGATGCTACAGACTAAGGCACATATTTTTATGTTAAACTAATGCTGTTTGGCCTGAAACAGCACAGCGGTCGACAGTGATGGAGTCGCCGGAGCCTCAGGGACATGAAGGCCGACTCTGTTAGGGCAGAAGGCTGCATGATTTGCCCTCTGCTTTCCACTCAGGCAAGATGGCCTCCAGGGTGGCTGTGTGTATGAGCAAGGGTAATTCCTCGTGATAGATCCGTCTTGACTTCATGTTCATGACCTGTGGCTGGATGGAGAGCTGTGTGGGATCTTCATCACATTTCCTTTACCTGCAAGTCCTGCTGTTGTATCACTAGAAGAGTTATAGAGACAATTAAGGGCTTCGAACAGCGAAACGTTTTGCACTGCAGGAAAATGGCTGGATTAATCACATTCTTCTGGGTTTGCTGTTATAGGAAAATAATCAACGTCATGGTACCACCTTGAAGATGATTATTTTCTGTAGTTCCAATGTGTGGATGTGGAGTTGGAAATTAGGTTGAATAATTAGGCGAAAAAGCACAGGCCTGTTTACTTTACCACACTGTCATGTCTTTATATTTTACTTCTAATTAATCATTATTTTGTTGGAATCCAGAACAAATTGGTCTCACCCTCCAAGGACGACTTCTCATCCATGGATGACACATAAGTCGCAGGAAGAGTGATTGTAAAACATTTACTAATTAATAGCTTAATAATTGCAAATCAGATTTCGCTCGTCTCGAAAATAAAACGTAATAACGCAATTACATGCAAATGAAAGAGGAAAAATAGCTGAGTTCAGAGAGTTGAGCATTGGGTTCAGGCAAGCATGAAGTCACATCCATCACATCAAGTTCGTCAGAACACGGAGCCATCGCTCCTCACACCTGTCAGCGTCGCACACTGCTCATCAGTATCAATTATCTGAAAAACTCATTAACACCCGGAGACATGAAGATGCATTCTCCTATCCTCCATCTCAGATTCTTTTCCTTCTCTTCCTGCTCCTCCTCCTCTTTCAGTCTTTCAAATCTGTAAAAAGACACAACAAGAACAAATACAGAAGACACAAACTACAGGAGAGACAAACAGTGGACAGGTTTCTTTCACTCTGGGCAAATCAGATTCAGGCCAAATAACAGAATTCCGATCCTTCCTCACAGAAATACATTTGTGGATCCAAACCCAGGAGCAGCACTGCGTCGCTAATCGTATTAAATTTCAGTTTAAAATGGTGGCTGGTGGATAGATAATAGGTGTGCTGCTGTAGGGAAACGTATCAGGTGTTTATCAGGATTATTAATCTCGGGCATCGTATCTGGGCTGGTCATGTGTCAGGGAGGCTGCTTTCTCTCAAATGAGGACTGAATCAGCTCTTGGTTGATGTCCCCCCCCTTCCCCCCCTCTCGGTCTGCACAGTCTAGTGGTTATTGACTCCTGTGCTCTGTGGAGATAATTTATCGCAGGTCACAACATTTTTATGATGAAGAAATAGCTCGGGGTTCCTCAGGGGTACAGTTCGGGGGCTCTCATATTGTTCTGTCAGTTCCACCCTTTTGTTCTTCGTTTGGCTCAGAAAGAAAAAGAGATCCTGCCCAGTCTATTTACTTGTTTGTTTTATTTAATCAGTTCTGGTTTATTGAATTTAATTATTTCAAGATGATTAACTTCAGCTTGAGGAAAGTTGCTCATGGTTGTAGTTGTAGCGGGGAACATTCTTACTTTTTCTTCCATTTTTTTCCTTTTCCTCAGGATTCTGTGCTAATGAACTTTACAGTGGTTATAATAGAGTTGGCATGTTTCGCTCGTTATGAATGTGTTTGTGCCACACAGTGATTAGCTCCGGTACTACTGTATTGTACTGTGAATCCCTCGCACTTTTTCTCACACTGTGGGATAAATCCACTGAAACGCGGGGTTGGTAAGGCAGCTTAATACTGTATTCACCTCCCACTATCTACACCATGTACAATCATTTAACTGTTATAAATATTTCAAATAAACCTCAAAACCTCAAAGAAAGCGTCAAAGGCAAAAAAACAGCTTCGTAGCAATATTTAAGGCAACACAGACTCGTTTACTCTGAGTGGTCTGGATATAATGTGAGGGTTGTACTTTAAGAAAGCAGAAATATGATTCACGAAATGATTTTATTTACTTTCTAACCTTACCTGGGCTTTCTATAGAGATCAGATAAATAAAATCAGATAAATCAGTAAATAAGGAGGTAGTTTGACAAACATGACTGTAACAAGAGTCTGTCTCCTTAAAACTGTTTTATATGCTAGTTTGCTAGCTTGCTAGCTAAACATTCTCATGCAATGAATGCCAGGGTTTTGACAACATTGCTACCAAAACATACAGAAAACATAAAATGATGACACGCTGCACTTTTGCATACGGTTAACCCATTTGAGTTTCCCTACTCAGACCCAGATACGTTTGATACGTGATACTGCTGAGTCCCAGGATTCAGCGCTACGATGGTTCTAGAAAGTGTCACAGCAATTCGATTCAAAATCATGGTTTCATACTGGCATGTGATTGTAAAGAGAAAGTAGTCACATTAGCTAGCTAATTCATTAGCAAGAATACAGCAAGGTGTAAGCGCTAACTAATAATTAGCATCTCCATTTTTTTTTACAGAATAATAATAATAATAATAATAAATACTGCACTGGTTACACACTGTTGTGAAATAGATTCATGCTAACAATGTTGTAATAATGCTAATCGAAAAAATGTTTACTGCCTGCTACTTAGGCCATGTACACTCATTTAATTGTAAATAATTCAAATAAAACACCTCACTGATTCAGTAAATGGCAAAAAACAAAAAAGTCAGCTGTTTGTGAGCTAATACTGTACTAATATGGAGGTAATATAATATGTTTTCATTTCCTGTTTCTTCTGAGTTACCTGGATGCCGGGTTCACAGTGCTAATCCAGACATTAGATGTCCTGATGAAGAATTGTTAGCTGTTGCTCCACATATCATATGGAGAGCGATGGTTTGATGCACAAGGTTTCTGATTATCTTGAGGCAGACATCATAGCTAGAAACATTTTAATTCGCTGTAGGTTTGATAAACCTGCCTGCCAGTTGTGTGTTGTGTTTGAAACCTTTTGGATGGAGCCCACATTGCTCAAAATGGCAGAAAACCTATTTGGGTTATTCCAAGCAGAAAACACCTTCAGGAATGGAATGAAATAAATCAGAGTTGTGGCTGCTGAATTAAATACAGAGTATTAAAGAGAGACCTTTGCATAAATGAATACTGTTTCAGTTGTGTAGACTTGAGCAGCGAGTTGCTTATGGAATAAAACGCTGGTCGGATGTTGCGAAACTGTTTCAGAGTGAGGAGGTAATCTTAAAGAACTTTCAGTGGCTCTTTCTCATTTTGGTTGCTTTGTGGTGTAGGAGTCATTGAAACATCAGTCACGCTAAACACAGTCGCAATAACACCGAGATTGGAACACAACCTGCCTTGTTTTTCATTACCTCCTAATTCACCAGAAGCTGGTCAAAAAAGTCTAGGACTAAGAACTGTTTAACGTCACACGAATACGGAATTTTACTTGGTTATAACTGAAAATAACACAAAATTCTTGCATGGAACTGAAACACTCCTGCGTTGTAATATGAGAAGGTACTGATAAGATGTATGTCGTATGTAAGTGTGTGCAGTAGTGCGAGTGGGATAAGAAGAGGTTCAGGTGTGTGTGTGTGTGTGTGTGTGTGTGTGTGTGTGTGTGTGTGTAATTAAAGAGCCAGGACGTTTGGCCTTTAGAGACAGCAGTGGCGAGTTTCCCGGCTCCAGCTCTGCTCATCTGTGCCCTTATGAAGTTGGCACCTGGGAATCTGCACCACACACTTAATGACTGCACACCCCCAAAGCAAGGACTGGCAATGTTAATGGCTGCTAAATGAGCGCTTATGCAGTGTGTGTCAAGCTCCTAAACTTAGCCATGCATCAAATACAGGCTCCTTTGTGCCTCCTACTCTCTCCTTAGGCTCCTTAATCTGTCTTTGCCCTCTTCCTATCACACTCCTTTCACATTTACTGCATATAAATCACTCCTTGAATACACAAAGAACTGATTATTTATAACTTTTATTCAGTATCAGGCATGCAGAACTGTGTACTGTCTCGCCAACAAGCATGCGGAGGACATGATCATTTATTTACCAAAGTTATCACAGCTGCTTTTATCAACTCAGAATTTGGCACATGTGAATTCAACTAAAAAGTCTGTCAGAAAATATCGTTAAAAGATTTCATGCTAACAAAGGTTTGGATAGTTGACTAACCTGACTGAATGGTGACAACAGTTCTCTTTTAATGCATAACCATTACATTCACAATGCCACTTTTAGCAGCATCAAGGACTTAATGAACCTGGCCTATCTTTGTCCAGCAAACTTCATATCTGACCACCTGAATTAAAGTAAAAACAGCCTGCTCTTGTGACTTTATCGTCCCAATACACACTTTTACTTCAAACACACGAGACTTGTCTTTTGTACTTGAAACAGAGATTAAACACACACTTCTGTGTCGTGACATCACTTCACTAGCTTTCTCCGTAGCTAGTCTCTGGTCCGATGAGCTGCCTTCAGCTAAATAACTTACCTAGATGCATGTTAAAAGCTGAAACAGAGGATCTGGTTGATGGTTGATGCTGGTTTATGTTTAGAAACTGGAGTCGCTTGTTTCAATCTGGTCCACATCTGCCAGATGATGAACCCTGGCCTGGACCTTTACGTAGTGCCACCAAGTCCTGGGGTCAAATTGTAACTATTTCATAATGAATTAGCTACCTGTTGGCACAGATGTTTCCCAACTGCAGGGAATGTGACATTCATAGAAGCTGTGTAAGGATGCAATAACAAAACGCTTTCACTTGGCAGCTCTGATGGAATTGTTGGCAGTGGATTGGTGGCCATGGCCACTGGGGTCTGAGAGGATCCTGCGATGACTGATATGCCACACTAACCCTGTTCCACACTCGGATTGTGGACATGTGATTTGGTGGGTTTCATGGCATGCCTGCAGAAACCACAACAAGTTATGGGAGAGAAAAGGTATTCTCATGTACTCCTATAAGGTAAAATGTAATCTGTCTATGGCTAATCCCATTACAGCATAACTTTACTTCCAGAGATCTATTCCCAAGTAATTCAGGCTATGAATTGGCACATGAGCCAAAACTCATGAATGAGGTGCATCTATTCCTGAATGTCAAGAGACGTTCTAGACAGAAATACAGTGACCAGGCCACTGATGGATATGATGGATGGTCTAACAAGTTGCTTTTCTTGAGCCACTCAGCACTAGCAATAAAAAGGCATGGAAGAAGGTGAGCTATTAATGATGGCTATCCAGCAGTGATCTGCAGTGGCTAATAGCTAATTTTATTATTACACCATAACTTTGCTTCCAGAGATCCTTTGCCAAGTACTGATTGCCAAAACCAATTAATGAGGTAGCGTCTATTCTTGGTTGCCTTGGTTAGAGATGTTCTAGTCAGAAATACAGTGACTGAGCAAATGATGAGGTTAGGATTTGATCTGAAGTGTGAATTAATAATGTGAGCAAAGACCGGATGGTCATACAGGTTGCTTTGATGACCCACTTAGCACTAGCGGTAAAGTTTTATAAAAAGCTATAGATGAAGGTCAGCTATTAAAGATGGTAATCCAGCAGTGAAGTGGAGCTGCACGGGGAAACAGGAATTTCATTCTGGAAAACCAACAGACGGTGAAATCACACCCATAAAAAAAGGAAAGTCAGACAAGGACTGCCACTGCTCAGGAAGTATAATACAACAGCATGTTAATACAGCAGCACCACTCATGCCAATAGATACTGTAATATGCACAAGGTTTAAATCATATAGGCCAGTATTGCATAATACAAACTCAGACATGATTACCTCTACAACCACCATGCAGAGTCTTCAAACAAATCAACACTCACTTCTAAAAAAAATCTGTGCAGAAGTTGCTGCAGGAACATCAGTTTAGCCTGTTTGGGGTGCCTCGGGGGGTAGTACTGGGTCCAGTCAAGATCCTCCAATGTGTACTACAGCCTCAGCAGGGTTGACCTCTGACTAGCTGTGTATGAAAACAATGTATGGTGGTGGGTGTTAGCAGCTTTAGATGGTTGACTTTGCCCCCAGCGATGTGAGCTAAGCTGAGAATGGAACAGTGATATAGAGGAAGGCCCAGGTGAAGGAAAATGCACTGAGGCAAACATTTTGACTGTGTGTGTGTGTGTGTGTGTGTGTGGCTACATTGCACCACTCACTAGTGGATACTATGGTGTGTTAATAGCATTATTTAAAACCTCCTACATTCCTCTACATCGAATATCATCAACTGGGAGTCTGATGTGGTCCAGATGTGCACCCAACAAAAGCTATGAGTCGTGATGCACAGTTTGCCTCCTCAGAGAGTCAAGGTGAGACAAGTGAAGAACAGAGTCAGAGCCTTTTCAGGCTTTCTTCAGTAATCTTCAGTTAGCCACATCAGGTGCACACGACCCCATCTTTTCTTTCCCATCTGACCCTCTCACAATCTCTCCAGCCTCTTTCTTCTCCACGGGAAAGCGGCCGAGTGACTGAGGGGAAAAAGGTGACAGCACTATTTATAGCTCCTTGATTGACGTTGACATTTTGATCCTTCATCTGAAGTGGTGGTCATTTTTTCGAGTGTCAGATGTAGCTCATTTCACCATTGCAGTCATTGATTAACCGTAATGCCTTTGATTCATTTCTCCCTTTTTAATTTGGAGTCCAGTCAAGTTACTTTTCAGTTCGGATTGGTCCCAAATGCATGATGTAGCACAGCTGAGAGGATGGGGAATTTTACTCCGGGATTACAATCAATTTAACTGCCATAAAATCAGTTAATGAACTGGGCTGTGTAAGGAATAAAACCTGATGAAGCAGAGTTGCTGTTTCCACCCCAACGTTGATTGTTTTCCTGCAATAGAATGCCACTAGGTGTTTTATTTCTCTTATAACACAGCAAATGATTACAATTTTTTATTTATTAAAGAATTCATACTTTTTTAGCCATTTATAGTTGCATTTAATGTTCAGTGAAACAAGTTAGTTCTTGTTGTCACTGATGTTATAGCAGCTATAAACAGTCCTTCCCTTACCAGCCCCTCTTTATTCTCTCTCTTCAAGTTAATCAGACAAAATAATGAGAAACATCAAAGTGTAAACTCCTCCGTCCCGAAGACCTCTGACTGTTACAAAGCGCTGACACTGGAGACTCCTTCCATAAATGCTGCATAAATAAATGTCTCCTTACAGACTTGTGATCTGCAGCCACACTATTGTCAGAACTGCTGGTATAATAAATGATTAACATTCTTACCAATCATAATCCAGCATCCTGCAGTGCTGCGGTATAATGGCCTGTAAAGGCCCTGTTGGATAAATGTAATACAAATGCAACCAGAAACGTATGTGTATGCCATAACTGTATCTATCGTTTTAAATCCCCTGCAAAGTTCCCAGCGTTCCTGCAGTACCCTATTTAGAGCAGCAATTGAAAATGAGTTTGCACAAAATTACATTCTTCCATCTTCCAGCTCTCACTATAGCTCTTAGCAAAGGTGGACGTTTGCATTTTCTCATGCCTGGAGGAGCTCCATCTCACCCAGGATGCAATTCTTCATCCTCTTCCCCCTGGTCTGGTTCTACTGTGTGTTTCTCCTCCTACTCCATCATGCCACCAGCGGCTGCCCAAATGTTTACGCATGAACTTATCTCCCAGAACACAAGAACCTTCTCTATTAATCAGCCATGGCTTTGCCTTCAGGAGCCAGACAGCGTTTAGGGAAGGATGCACGAGAAAACCTGTGTAATGAGAGAGGTGGTCCTGTGTGGACGTGGCGTGTTGGGCCGCGTACCCGTTCCTGGATACCTGGCTTGGCGAAACATAATCATCCGCACTCACACTCAAGAGTAATTTATAGACTTACCCTTCTGAGACTTTCTTTCCTGTTTAGCTATTGTGTTACAGAACAATTCTCTAATGCATGTGGGCTCTGCACTCGGGATGCTCCTGGTGATTAATAGTTTAGCTCAGCTTTGCGTGCACTGTCGCTATGCCCGTTTAAATTAGGCTGCCATTGATGATAGATTCCAACATGCAGTCCTATTATACAATCAAGCCCTTGTAGGGAATTGCATGGTTTAGAGTGGTTAAGTTGTCACGGCTTCATGCTTAGTCACGGCGTATGATCACACAATTACCTCACTGTTGCCTGATTAAAATGAATTTCTTTTCTTTTTTTTGTATCAACACACATCTTTCCAAAGTCCTATTTGGCCAGGATTCATTTTCCCACAGGTATGTGTGTAATGTAATTATTATCAGAGTATCCCTGGGATTTTATTCTGAATCCGTCACATCAGTAATTTGTTTACCAACTGCACGTGGACGCGTCACGGCATATTTATCTTTCTATAGAATGAGCAGTAGAAATAACTCCAAGTAATACGTACATACATGTTGGTGAAGAAATGTGTTAGATCCTGTATGAGAAGAGGTTTTTCTTCAGTATATAGACGAGGTTTAAAAGCGTCAAAGACGTGAGGCTTCCGAGGTTTTAGGGAAGTTATTGAGCTCATAGCACAGGTACAGTACACACTACAGACATGTTATGGTCATGTGACCTACTATTACTACAGCAAGCACTTATAATAAAGAAAACTAATTCCATTAACGGTAATGATCTCATCTGTATTGCTTCCGTTGTGTTGGAATGTCCACGGCACCATGTGGGAAAAGCCTCGGACATCTGTAACGTTTGGACTCTTCTGGTCACTTTCCTCTGTGTAGTGGTAAAGCTTGCAGATGATTCCATCTGATTCCCCACCTGAAGCTCGGACAGCAACAGAGCGCCTGTAGTTATGGTAAGCAGCACTTATTTCTTCATGGCTGAAGACAGAATCCAACTGAGAGCAGATTTAATTTTTCAAACCTTTTCATAATCTCTTACATTCAAGAACGAGATCCGTGTCAACCTTTGGGTCTGATTAGGTGATGGGCATCAAGCTAATATTTTGAAGCAGAATTGATCTCAGTAAAGTTGGCTCAGAATGTGATGTGATCTGATGTGAGAATGCAGAACATGTAAAGGATAAAAAGCTTGAACTGGATCTGTATGTATAAATGGAGATTGTGTGCACACTGCACCGGTTTAGGATCTGTTTGGAATCTGCAGTCAGAGTGAATTCCTTCAGATTGGTGAAAGTGTGAAAAAGATGAACCCAGTGAGACTTGTTTAATTCTTGCTTCCTAAAGTCATGGCTGAAAAAGAGCGGCTGCTCAACACATTATTGGCTTTACACCCCTAAATAACAGGATGAGTACGAAGGCGGAGACGTGAAGAAAGATTGGCAGTGTTCTATTACAGAATCTTGCTAGCGATGGGCTAGTAATGATGTGCCAGGGTACTGACACACCACATCCTCCTGACCCCCTGCTGCCATCGGTTATTGCTGCCATCCGCCGCACGCATATCATGAATGCATCTGCATTAATGGCGACTCGGGGAGCCGAGTGAGCGCTTGTCAGGATGGATGATTGAATCATTCAGCTTATTTACTGTTCTTGTGGGCGTCGGTGTGATCGCTGCAGCTGGACTCCTCCGTGACTCCTCAGGCATCATGAGGCAAAAAGCCATGCAACATTTATTATCATACCCAGCTGATTAAAAGCACTAAAATCACTAAACCACTGTTGAAATTTATATTCATTGACCCTCTGAAAGATTCTTTAGTCCATGTTGTTCTTCTCTAACACTTTTGTATATATAGTTTTACTTCAGAGGATTAATATCCTCCAGTATTAAATGTCAATTTCAGTGAAAAAATAAAGGAAAAAAAATCTCATGTGAGCACATTGTTTGTGTTTTAGCTGCTTGCCATGAGGGATTTTCACACCAGCCAAATCTCAAACACATTAAAGTGAGCTTACTGTGAGAGGAGAAACCAATTGTGCTCACCTCCACCACCTCCTCCTCCACCTCCTCCACTGCCCTGAACGCAGAAACACGATCAATTTAGCAGAGCTAAAAGTGCTGTGCTATCACTGTCATGTCCAATTACTTTCCTGTTTCATTCCTCGCACAATTAGTCCTGAAAGGGAAGGTCTCTTTTATTTCCATTTTTTTAAACCATCGCTCCAAAAAATGAGCTTTAGCGTGTGAGGTCAAGGGTTTACAGCTTTCAAGCTCTATTCCTTACTGATCCGAGCAGCACAGCTGTCCTCCGAAGTGGGAATAAAGATCTCCAGCAGCTAATACACAACACTTCATACCTGGAACATTTCAAACGGTTTTAATCGTCTTTTAGTTGTAAGAGAGCAACACGTTGCTGTTGTGAACGAGAAAAATGGTGGCACTTTTTCACAACTGGTTCTAATTTTTGAATCTTTCTTGTGTTCATTTTGGGTGTAAAATAAGAGTTAGTGTAGTAGAAGAGCAAAAAAAAAGGTGTGTATTCATTCACAAGTACTGCAGGTGGCTGCACTTTGAGCACACACACATACACACACACATCTGAATTGTGTGTGTGTGTGTACTCTATACGCGCATTCTAATTTCCATTCACAATCCTGTTTAAGCGTAGCGTTCGTTAGGTAGCGTCGTCTCCTCACAGCTCCAGAGTCTCCAGGTGGATCCTGATCTCAGGTTACTGTCTGCGAGGGTTTCCTCAGGGTTCTCTGGTTTCCTCAGGGTTCTCTGGTTTCTTCCCAGAAACATGTCTGAATAGAATTGAACACTGTGTTAACTTGGATGAAGGAAAAATAGTTTAATAAACAACTGAACCTGAATTAAACAGCCACGGAATTCCACCTTGAAACAAGTAAATTATAGAAATAAAATACAAAAGCAAATAAAAATAGAAATAAAATAACTATTACAGAGAAACTGTAACATATATAGTGCGAGCAACTTACTGCGTTAGCTTAACACTTCTTACTCTAGATGCTAGCTAGCTTGCTACTACCTCTGATTAATTAGCATTAATTCATTTCTTAGCAGTGTTTCTGCATTTCTGCTTTTCTCCTTTTGGCAGTTTTGCACCTCAGATAGATACGAACGCTTCACGATCGCTGCTCCTTCCTGACCCTGTGACATCAGTTACCTAATTTATTTGCGTAATTTACCAGGGGGCCCCTGCAACTGCCTGATTTCACCAAAGGCTCGTAAAAGCTGCTTAATTTGCATATCTATTTTAAAAATCATGGCGCCCCCTGGTGGTCCAGAGGCTGCTTACAGTCGAGCAGCTTCATCCTGAAATATTTTTATTTGAATTCATTTACTTTCAGAGGCAATTTTTCTACTCTAATTTCAACTTTATTGTAGTTTCATGTAATCTTTATTGTTCAATTTTAATCTCTGGGCAAGTTTATAAAATATATAGACATATAGATGTAATAATAATAACCCAATCTTCTGGTCACTCTATGTTTGCTGCACAAAACGTTCTTCCTCACTTATAAATACATCTGAATTCTCTGATTTTCCCAACTTAAATTTTTTAAAACTATTATCTGTCAGAATTCCTGTACGCATTGTTTGGGCTCAGGTTTTTTTCTTTTAAAAACTGACTGATTATGGACAGACTTACTACCATGAAGTTGATGATTTTCCTGTAACAGCAGCCCAAATGTTTTCCTCTTATACTACAATCAATTCCCATACTTTTTATCTATTTATAGTTACATTTATGTTCTGTGAACCAGCTTGTCATTTTACTGAGAAACCACAAAGAAGCGTAAACTCCTCTCCTTGGAAACATAGCTACAAACGGATAAAAACTATGATGTCTTGTTTTTTTATAAATAAAACAATTGTAATTATAAGAAAAAAACAAACAAATGCAAATCCAATGCAAAACAGTTATTAACTCTAGAAAGAGAAAGCGTACGATACGATATGATATTCAGTGATAAACAGATGAAGGAATGTCCAAGAGAGCATTGTGTACAGGAATAATCCAGGTCATGGTCGAGTGGAATAATTCATATTTGCTTCATACTTGAGAGAAATTGCTCTAAAAGAGCTCATAAAAAATAAAATATTAAAAGAACCCAAAAGAAACGAGCTGACATTTATCCAAATATTATATGAGTTACCTGAAAGCTGGGATGAAGAGCATTTAGTGGACGAGAGTGGATATAATGAAAGTGTTTTGATTATAGAGGATACTAAAATAACTGAGAAAATGATAAACTGAAAAGGGAAAACTAGACAATAAAAAATATACGAAAATTACAAATGTAAAATTCCAGTCATGTTGTGATGACTGAAGCCTTTTGTGAAGTAAAAGACAAAAAAACCCATAAGTGTAATAAAAAAGGAGGAAAAAAATGAAGTGTGAAGGTACTAAACTGAACGACTCACACTGGGATTAAAGCTGTGTGGATGAAAGCATCTGCAAAATGAATAAATGGAAATGAAACACAATTTGCATAAATATAATATATAATTCTGCACCAGGAGAGACCTGTCAGAACCACCTCTCTCTCGCTCTCTCTCTCTCTCTCTCTCTCTCTCTCTCTCTCTCTCTCTCTC
>JAOTRR010000059.1:271987-290558 GCA_028570945.1 Gogo arcuatus
TGGTGTGTGTGTGGTGTGTGTGTGGTGTGTGTGTGGTGTGTGTGTGGTGTGTGTGAACGAAGTTTGAGCAGAGCTGTGAGGTGTGAGGTTGCACGTGCACTGAGGAGACGGCAGATTTTTCCTGTTAGCGTAATCGCTGGAGATGGTAAAGCCTTGAGTGCTCATTGACGATAGCAAACTGCTTTAATTAGGCAAACTAATCGCACGCCTGTTGTGCAGAGTAGCAGGAGTTCACACGCTTCCGCTAAGGATAAGCCCCTTGAGTCAGGAGAAAATATGAAATGGTAGTGATATTTTTTTTTCTCTCAAAAGAGCCAGCACAACAGAAGAATGTGTTGTTCTTTAATGAATAAAAAAATAAAAGGAATACACCTTTCCAGCTGTAGTGCTGCATTTAACCTAACAGCTTAACTACACTGCTGATGAAGGAACTCTGTACAGACCATCCTGTTTACAATCCGGACATCTACCTGTGTTTAATTTAGCTCTGTGTGTGTGTGTGTGTGTGCGCGTGTGCGCGTGTGTGCATGTGTATGTGTGTGTGTGTGTGTGTGTGTGTGTGTGTATGGAAAAGCAACACACTGACAAGAGCCACTACAGAAAATCAGCTACACAAAGCTGCCCTCTGTGCAAGAGTTTAAACACAACATCAGAACAATGTGACTTCCATCATCATATTCTCTCACATTCACATTCTCGCTCTGTTGGAAAATCATTTCCCCCAAGACAAAAGGCAGCTGCGTGACTTTTTATAACATTTAAACAGCGAGAACTTTCAACTGTGATGCAGAAAACACTCAGCAGTGAAACAGTAAAGATTCACCTTTGAATCAAGAAAAGATTCGGCTCTGATTCAGAAAAGATTTGTTTGTGCATCAGTAAAGATTTGGTTTTGATTCAATAAAGATTTGGTTTTGATTCAATAAAGATTTGGTTTTGATTCAGTCCTGTTCGTAAAGAGCGAGAGTGTAAAGAACAGCTACGATGAGTACAATGATGAAGCTTGAGCTTCTTATACTATCATTGCGCTAATAACATGGACAGTGAGACTACACTGGTTTCCAGGCAACATGGTTTGAGTCCAGAGAAGGAAAAATAAAAAAATGCATGGTTCAGTGAGGAGATAAAGAGCAAGTGGCAGCGCAGTAGGTACATTCCACCTGTTTACTGCATTATTTTGGTGGTTCAGTGGGTTTATCAGTGATGTCAGGAGCAGCATGGTGCAGATACGGACGCTGCTGCGGTGCTGATGAGAAACAGCGATGTCGATATGTAGTTCCACAGCTGGGAGAATACCATCAAACCCCTGAGCTCTACACGTTACACCTCCAGTATTTTATGGAGATATTACACAGACCTTACAAAAGCACAGCTTCCGGCTCCTCTTTTACATTAACAACACTTACTGCATGGAATTCCAGCCGGGAGATGGGTTGGTGTTTCGTGTGCTGAAAGAAATGAGGAAATTGTTCCAGTCTGATAAGATCAGTGTTGCCAACTTCTCAAATTTGTCCCCAGATTTGTCACATTTCTATTCCATGTTATTGACTTTAGTGCAAAAAAAGGGCAACAAATCTAGCACCTGTTTGAGGTGGTAACTGTGCAGGTTCACTCTACTCACCACCAATCACCGAGCACGGATCACCACTGTTCCTGTTCTGTACTGAAGTTAGAGTAGAAATGTATCAACTCTTAACTTAAATGCACTTAAAGTCCTGACATAAAGTAAAACGAAGTGTACATTTAAGGACGGAGTCTCCAGTGTCAGTGCTTTGTAGCAGTCAGACATAAAGCTGTAACTCCAGTCTTTAGGACTGAGGAGTTTTACGCTTTCTCTGCAACATGACAAGTGTGTTTTGAGATGCTTTTCCACTCAGCACGGTTGTAGAGTGATTATATGAGTTATGATATCCTTCCTGGCAGCTCAGACCAGTCTGATCATTCTCCTCTGATCTCTATCATCAACAAGGTGTTTCCACCCACAGAATCGTTGCTCACTCAGCATGTGAAAATCCCAGCAGATGCTCAAACCAGCCATCTGGTTCCAACAAAATCAGACTTTTTCTTCATTTAGATGTCCGATGTGATCATTAACTGAAGATCTTGACCTGCATCTGTATGATTTTATACATTGTGCCGCTGCCACACGTTTGTCTGATTATTTTAATAAACAGAAAATTGAAGCGTATCAGTGGGGGAGTGATGATAAAGAAACTGTCTCAGCCCTAACATTTTGAATCCACCTGCAACCGGCTTGATAATTCTTCAAAAGGCACTTCAGAAGTGGGAACGCCTCCACAAAGCTTGATAAATCTGCCTGTGAGGCAGGGAAAAGCAGTTGGAAACTGTTGAGCTTTGTTGGGCTGGACATCCAAAACTCTACATTACAGAAAAGGTCAACGTGTCAGTAAAAAAAAAAAAAAAAACCTATGCAACTGTGCAGAGGACAAAACATGCATTTATTACCCGGGGCTTTCATGAGGCCCAGATTTCTTCCTGTTTCCTGCTGTCAAAAATCACAAGCACCATTTACTCTGTACTGAGCACCAGCATGAAGAGAAACAGTTCACACCGCAATCTGTCAACGATTACAGCTATTTTATTTATTAAAGAACATCATGTCATACTTTTTTTTGAACCAGCTAGATATTTATTTATTTATTTAAGATTTCTTTGACCATGGCGTAAGCTCTCCAGTACTGCAGGTGGCACTGTTAAAATTGCTTGACAGGAAGAAAAGTGCTGACAGCACAAACTATGGTGAGTTTTTGGTAGCACATATACAACTGACAATGAGAACACGAGGAACTGTTTATTTTGTTCCATATTTATGATGAAAAAAGTGAAAAGTAGAATAAGATGCAGGTGGTATGTGAGAAAATGATAATAAATCTAAGCTTAAGGACAAAATGACAAGTTTAGCATGTTTTTTGGCCACGCCTAGTTTGTAACACCCAATCGCAGACTTGGTTGCGTAGCGTTTAGGGGTGAGAAGTTCACCCTTGTGATATGTGCACGACACGGCGAGTCACGGGAACATCGTCTCTGTGTGAAGTACACTCAGGTGTATCTTCTGCCCTTAACAAGTGCACTTCATTCTAGGCTGGATCAGTGGTTTAAGATGCGAGCGCACATGCTGCTAGCGTTCAGTGCCTTACTGACTTTAGCAGTTCTGTGTTTGGTTGAGAAGAGTGATATTAGAGGCTGACATTAGAGCAAAATCATCATCTTTTGTGCCATGTCAGGGTTTTTAAAGAGGATTACTGGAGCTACTCTAGAAACAATAACGTAGCAGAACGAGCGCTTTCTAGAAAACTCTGACCAATGAAAATCCAGAATTGAACAGTACTGTGGTGTGGGCATCTGTAAACTGCCTCCGGTCTGCTTCTCTTTGCTGTTGTAAGTAAATATAATAATGTATGTTACTACAGTATGAGGAAAACTGCTTCTAGGAAGAGGAAGGTCCCGAGTTATTCAGTGTTGCTCCGTAATGAGTGTTTTTTGGAGACTTGCCCAGCGCTCACATCTGTGACGTCTGTGGGTTACGCATGTGCAGATCCTTAAAGACTCCTAAATATAGAACATTGTCTGCTGAGGAAACAGACTGAGTGAGTGCAGTGGTGAGATTAGATCGTCATGAACATCAGACACAGATGTTCCCCAACAGAAAATGTAACTATAAAAAGATAAAAAGTATGATGTAAGCATCTTTAACTGCTGTGGAGGAATAAGAGGAATAAAACAGGACCTGCTGTAATAGGAAAGTATCTCCGCTTCACGTTCTTTTCCTTACTCTTGCGGATCTCTGGGAAGGAAGTAGGATCTGGATCTCCTGCTCTTCTGAACCACAGATTATCTTGTTATATTTGCGAAAGCCTTGTCTCATACAATTTTCTCTTATGTAAGCAGCAGCTAGTGAGGAACTTTTTCAGTGATATGAGCATGGGCTTGTGTGATAGAACACCACATTAATGCTTATGAACTGGACCTTATTGTATACACAGAGCCTCGACACACTCCCAGTTCCCAGTCAACACATTTTATTGGGCTCAAACATCGCATGCTAATTAATCGTCGTGAAACTGGCCTGTGAAGTGGAGTCGTTTTTATTTCGCAGCTCCAAAGAGAACAGTAAAATTGCCTCGTTGCTAAATCTCGTTCGGTGTTGAGACACAAAGAACCAAAAGAACAAAAAAGAAAAGGTTTTGAACAAAGTGCTGCAGCATGACATTTGATTAGTTTTGTTCTTACTCTGTCCTTTAGAAATATTACACTTCTACTTTTCCACAAACCTGCTCGGTTTTGAGTTTAATACTGTACTTCTGAAACGTGGTTTAGAATTCTTCAGTGATAAGCTGAGATGCTGGAGAGCCACCTGTTCCTGGAGCAGAGCAGAGAAAAGCTTCTCTGATAACAGAAAGGACTCTCTAATTGGATTCTGCATGCTCTTGGCATTTTGGTCTGGTGCCTCAATTTAACCACATTGTCCTTTTTTATTTATTCAAGAAAGCAAGGATGAGATACGCCAAAGGTGCAGACCTTCCCTGGTGGCCATCTTGTCTGAGATTTCCTTATAAAACTTTAAAAATAAACCAAACAGACCTCAGGTCATCTCCTGTTTTCTTTCACTTTATTTCTGGAGTCACATCTGGACCTGTATATACTGCTACTACTACTAGATAAGGAGTAAAGCACTGAGGGACAAGCTGTTCGAATGACAGAATAAATGATGGCATGGTGTAATCAGGCAGTTACAGTTACCTCCCTGAAGTACATTATTGATGATCCCTCTCCACACCACTAGGGGTCGCTATCACCACAGTACTAACCCACTCCTGGTTTTCCTAGCTCACCTGATTCTCATCATTCAAACACACTATAAAACTGTAGTTTTCATTTACACTTTGAGAAGTCTTGCCCACTTTTCAGTTTGCAATTCTGAGCCTTTGTTGTAATTTTTTAACCTGCTGCTTTGCATTTGTTTACAATTGCTCTCAAATGATTTGTGCTTCACATTCTGTTTGATAAACTCAGACCAAACTCTTGTTATACAGCTGTATAATTTTACTTTATACAGTATCTTGACTCTGATGTGTGTTAATGTAAGCTAGCTATTTTTTTCTCCCCAAGTAACAGTAATTAAAAGGAAAACAGTGAGGTAAAAGTTTAGCATTAGCGCTATTTTATTCATTAGCAGCGTTCAGTTGTCTCCCATATCAGCACAGTTAATGGTTAAACTGTAAATGTTGGCACCTCTGACTATTAACACAGCGATTACTAGTGAATTAGGAAACAGGAAATATGTTAGCAAAGAGTTCATTTTGGAGGCGGCTTTAACTGAAAAAGCAGACAAGAAAAAGCGTAAGTTTCAGGAAGCTCGCCATAGCAAGAGGTCAAGGATTATAAACGCGACAGCTAAACCACACAGACTGCTAAACCTGCCGCTTTCTCTTGTTTCTCTGCCTTTATTTCGCCTCCTCTGTGCTTTTATTCCCTAATGAGATGTTTTCATTGCTAGTAATTAGCTGTGCTGGTTTGTTAGCATGGTGTCAGTATAGGAGGCCAAGATGATTATATGAATGATGTGTGGGCTTTTAAACACACACACACACACACACACACACACACGAGAAGAGGTCTTCGTGCATGGTCCATTTGATTATTTATTAAACACCACGCTCGAGATCCCGGTTGGTGCTGCTTCCCTACGGCTATGAAGACGTCACGTGGTCCTCTCTCTCTCTTTATTTCCTCTCTACTGTTAATCAGCATATCTCTGCACTATCTGAAATCAATGCGCTCATTCCGCTTAACAAACTCATCACGTACTCCACATGAGAGACGTGTCGCCGAGCCACATTCAGGTATTTTTTTTCATAAATCGTTACTGTAAGTGGGATTGACTTATTAAAAATGTGGTTTGGGGACGGTATTGCAGTTTTCGTCTCATCGATTCAGACCCGAGGGTAAGACTCAGCTTTGAAAGCTCTAAACTGCCATGATGCGGAAACAGACGACGGCCAGCTGTTAGTGCCGTCTACCGTCTTTTACTTATGATTTACGCCGGAAAAGATGCTTGAGTTCACGTTGACGAAGCTTTTATAATTATATCAACATCCAAATCACAGCAAAAAAACCAAACATACGGAGCTATGAGCCATCGATTTAAAACGAAAAATAAATAAATAAAACTGTGCAGCTCTCAGAGTTTGTCTCTCGTCCGGGACATTTTTCTGCTCCTGAGACAGAGCGTTTTTGATTTCAGGCCTCTCCGTTATTGTATTATTTCTTATTAAAATGTCACCCAGCACCACTAAGATTACATCAGGAAAGCAAAACCTGTTTCTTGAGCCTAATCCTGCTCGACAAGTTCAGCTGATGCATTGTGGATCATTCGCAGTTCAGAGACTAGGACCCAAACTTTCAAGTGTTCATCCATATCCACTGCTAATGACGTCGTTTCCCTTCCCCTTGTTCTTTTGTCAGCAAGAAAGAGACACGAAGGTGACGCCAGCTCGCTCCTGGTCCACAGACACGCTACTGTTTTAATGAACTTGCTCCTTTTAATCTTTGCTGGATATTACTCCTGCAGGGCCTTTAGTTCAAACACACACTCAGGAGACGAGTGAAGTCATACACCTCAGCAGGAAGCATCTAATCTTGATCAAAAAAAAGAAGAAAGAAATTAGGGTCTGTGTAAGTCGCCTTCGTTCAGTTCTTATTTTGAAATGAAAAAAATGCAAACAAAATCTTCAAAATAAAAACAAAAACAGGTTTGACGTTAAAACAGTAAATATTATAAATCGCGTATTTCTGCTTGTGTGTCATCGTTTCAGATTCATTTTGCAGCTAAAATTCTTCAACTATCTACTGGGGAGGTTACGTTAGAGGATCATTACGTGACGCTAAATAACAACGAAATGCCGGCTGAAGAAAATCAGGTGCTAAACCGGAACAAACCGAAACAAAACTAAACTAAAAAAGCTTGTCATGTTACCAAGAAATTTTTTACCATTAGTATTTTATTTTATTTAGAATGCACTGATATGCCTCGGGACATTATTATTTCCAGGAAAAGTGTGATAGTTCATTAAATTACCTGCGATTCCATGTTGTTTTCTCTTCACATTTGCAATTTCAACAGCACTAAAAAAAGACAGAGGCACTTTGACTTTAAGCGAAATGTTTTGGCTGCAGTGAAATCGAAATTGAGGCGTCATTTCAGCGCAGATTGTTTTCTCTCTCGCTGAAGCATTTATTTGTGCAGATTACTACAATCGCCATTCCAATCAGATTCCTGCGTGTTTGGGGAATAGAACAGAATGGCTAAGTGCATTAATTTGCACATTTGCAGAGAAGAAACAGCACCTTTCTTTCTTATATGTCAAAAAAATACAACCGAATCACTGTAAATGTCTACAATCATTGATCCTAAATTTTCTTCATAAATTTTGGCACCCCTCAAAGATAAAGGTCATGCAACAAAAGAGGTTGCTTAACGAGTGTTCTGGATTTTTATTTATTATTTCCTTTTCAGTGTGCAGGAATAACTCATTCAGACATTTATCAATGTTTTTATCTAAAGAACGCAGCTTCAGGCAGAAATATGTCCGCTGTCTCATTTAGCGAGTCATTAGAGGCAGTTACCATGGAACAAATTGATCTCATTTTTACAATCTCTACATCTCCTTTCCTTGGGCACATTCTTTTCCGCATCGATCGGAGCTTGAGCAGGTGCCAATGTCTTTGAAAAGTCTCTGAAAAACGTCCTGGTGTTGCTAAAAAGGTTTTATTTTTAAAGTGACGTTCAACAATCTGTTGGTTTGAGGTTCATACGCAGGTTAGAGCCCTGCCTCAATCAGCACGAGCCCAAAACAGAAAAAAAGAGAGGGTTAGTGTGTTTAAGTTCATCCCAGATCACGGTGTGATCACACACACACACACACACACACACACACACACACAAATTCTGGAAATTTACCTCAGTACTGCAGTTAATTGTGGTTTTAAATACTTACCTCTTTTTGTTTTTTTGGCATTTCTGAGTTTTAAACTCAAACTAGATGTAGATCTCTAAACAAAATCAAGTCTTCTTACTTTTCTAACCACTTACACCACTTCGTGCTTTCTGCATCTGCCGCTGAGAAGAAGGAGTCCATATACCAGGAGAAGGTTTGACATTTATTACATGAGCATTGACCACCAGCGTTCGTTTAATTAACTCTGTGAGATGTCATTGGAAAGGGATTAAATTAGCAGTGCGCTAAGAGAAGAGACAGTGCGGAGGTGTTATGAGCTTCATGGGGAGACGTCGCAGGACGAGCAGAGCGGCGTACTGCAATTTGGATCGGGAATTACACACAGGATGGAGGGAACGTGGCTGTTTTAATAAAAGACGACACTGAAACTGGGAGGAAACGATCGAATATTACACCACAGCAATGCGGAACTGTGGCTTCGCATTCATTCTGTACAACAGCAACCACAAATCACATTATTGTTTCCATAGTAACAACAAAAATGTGTAACGGTTGACATAGTGATGTTTCTCTAAGGAGACGTTTATTATGTAATGTTTATGGAAGGTAGAGCTGTAGCTTTACGCTTTCTGATATCTTCAGGACAGAGGAGTCGATGTTTCTTTGTGCTTTTTTTGTCTTATTAATATCAATAGAGAGAATAAAGAGTCTGGTGAGGGAAGGACAGGAAGTGACATCAGGACAACATCATTTCAGTGATGTTTCGCAACTTTAAATGACAGCATGTAACATCTGACAGGCAGGTGTGTACTGTGGAGAACTGGAGTATATGTGTGTGTGTGAGTCCGAGTGAATCTGTCATTCAAACACCTAATTAAGCTTTTCCTGGAGCTCTCCTGCCCACTTTCAGGACCTCGTAACACTCACAACTCATTTTCATTTCATTACATTTCCATCTGTCTGACTTAAACACGCTCTGAGCATCAGTCTGTCGTATAAATATCCTGCACTGGATAAACATCCTCATTCTGATGCCGAGCTGGAGATTCCTCTCTTTTCCCGCACATCTCCGAAGTCTCCGGTTCAGTCCTGAGCTTGGGTTTCTGTCTTGCATGTTCTCCGCATGTTCCCCTCCCACCCTAAATTGCCTCTCAGTGTAAATGTTCCCAAAAAATTCAGTATTGGTAAAAATGAGAAATGCAAATCTGTTAAATTGTTGGTAATTAGTGCTTCAGAGAAATTTGAAATATGATGATGTTATGATGATTAGTATTTGTTGAACAGTTGATATAAATGGTGGAACTCTGCCCCCATGGATCTGTCAAGTATTGCTTGACAGATGTGGGACGCTTGAATTTTCCCTCCGTTGCCATGGAAATGATGACCACATCTTTCCCAGCCGTCTGATCTCCTCTATGTTGCAGCACTTCAGTCCCAGCAGCAGCACTACAGTCCAATTTCAGTCACACTCAGGGTCTTGGGTTTGCTCCATGATTTTCAAAGCAGACGTAATGATGGTGTGATGTGATGTGGCTCTTTAGGACTCCTTCTTTTACCAATCTTATTGTGATGCATGATATGACGTTACTGAGAAACCACAAAACATAAAGTTACAGCTTTACCGCTGTGCGTTTCAAAGCCCTGACACTGGAGACTCCTTCCATAAATGTTGAATGAAGTGACCAGAGATCACAAGATCTGTGGCTGGGAGTCAAGGCAGCCAGATTGCTCTCTAAAGGCTTTCTTTATTGGATTTTGAATCTAAATGACATGTCTCCTGTACCATGAACCTCCACAAGCTCCTCTAAAGTGCTGTTCTAGTTCAGATACAAAACACACATGTCTCAATAGACGATGTATAATTTACTTTATGTACAGAAAGAGAGCTAACCTCAGGCTGAATCTGAGAGCTGTTCCAAAAACACATTGTACAACATGCGTCAAACAGTACAAACAGGTATGTGAAAAGCTTCGGCGTGGCCACATGCTGGGGTGCGCTTTCTTTAGCAAGCTCTCCCAGACTTAAGTAGAGCATTACAATAGGAAACATCAGATGAGCAGGTGCTCTGAATACGGCTCCATTCATTGGAAACAAGTAAGTGTTATGTTCACACTTTTATCATTTTGTTTGCTTTCTGAGAGATAAAGAAAAGCATGCTACTTAAAAAAAAAAAACAGAATAAAAGGAAGAACAACAAAAAAAGTGTCTGACACAAAGCCAGAGTGAGAGCTTTATTCACAACCACAGCACAGAGAACAGCTTCGGAGAAAACAAGAGTTATTTTCTTTTAAATGCCTGCTGTTTTTTTCTTTGTATTGAACCTAAACTCTCCATTTTCCCTCATATTTGCAACACACATTGTTTTGGGATTTGATATCGATCAGGTATATCCATCTGATTTGTTTTGTAGAGTCACTTTCACTTGATCATGCTATCAGTAAGTCTCACATTATCTGCTTCACAAAAATGACCACATAGAAAGAAAGAAAGAAAGAAAGAAAGAAAGAAAGAAAGACAGGTGGAAGCAACTTTAACTAGAAGGGCACTCGGTAGAGTGCAGACCTCCACCAAGCCACATATTATCAACATCAAAATCAAATCACTTGAATCTAGGATAATACTAAAGCTGTCCACCAAATTTCATCCAGATCTGTTCACTACTTTTTGAGTGATGCTAGGAACAGACAAACAAACAAACAAACAAACAAACAGAGGTGAAAACAACCTCCTCCAACACAATTTGTGGAGGTAAATAAATGCGGGATTCATGCAGCAAAAGCTAATATGATTTAAAAAATCCCTGAAGGCTACTGATTTTAGCATTGAACATCATTTAACGTATACATTTTAGTGTGGAATTTGATGAATACTATGATCATGACACAAAGAGATAATATTCAGATTCATAGCCAAACCTCTTTTGGACCCGTGTCAATGAAAACCGTGTCATCATCTAGAGTTCTGTTGTTTTGTCATGTTTGAAAGATAAGCTAAATTTAGTCACATGTCGAAAATAATATAGCAGGTTGATATTCACAAACGTGATGCCTGAGCTTTTCAATTCAAAGTGTATTCTTCGAAAAACTATATGATGAAGTGATGAAGAATACAAAAGCAGCCTCGTATAAAACCGTGTAAAGCCAAATCGGGTCACATCAATTCGCTGTGCTTGGCTCATTACTCAACCACTGTGGCCTTTAGTTAATCATACAGAACCAGTACAACTTTTATTCCTGATCTGAAGTTGACTGGCCTCATGGTGTTTTGCTTGGAGATCACTAATTAAGAGAATGGTCATGATAAAAAGCAGGTCGTGTGAGGAGAAGGTTGTGTGGTAATGAATTGGATGCAGCCAGTGATGGCTAGTTTCCTTTTCAGAAGCATTTTCAGGAAAAAAAAGGATGATGGAGTAAATGTTCCTCCTCAATGGCATTCATTACACTGAGTCACTGCGAATGATGTGTTATAGGTGTGTGTGGGAAAATATCAGCCCAAATGATGATCATATCTAGGGGGCGTGACATGGCTGTCACTGACTGGCTGGTGGAATCTATAGTCTGGGTAAGAAAGAAGTCAGCCCCAGTCTCGCTTCTCGCTCTTTCACACCACAGTCTGAACAGTCTGTGAGAGGAAGAATCCGAGTGCAGAGTTTCATTACACAATAAATGTAGGACACGATGGCAAGAAGAGGAACAGGCATAAATCAGAAGCATTTAAAAACAGGAAATCAGAAAGATGGCAAGACTTAAGCTAATGAAAAGTTGTGAATGATGATGTAATGATAGAGTTCAGGTGAGAGTTCAGACTTGGACATGGTGTAGTACTCAACTGATGGGGACCTCTGCTGGTGTGGGGTGGAACTGTCAGGTTTTGGTGCAGATTTTGGTGTATAGCTTTGGTGTTGTAAAAAACATGCGCTATGAGGATCCAGATCAGAGGCAGAGCTAATATTGGCGCTAACCTGGTGCATTGTCTGCCCACATGAGATCTGCTGAACCTTTCCCACTACAACCTTCATGCACTGAGTGGACCCATCAACAGTGGAGACGTGATGTAACCCAGTTATGCGGCGTGTTATAGAATCATTGCTGTGGTGGACTTAATGGCTCCCCAAACCCCTCTGAAGAAGAGACTTCACACACATGCGGAGGTAGCCCCAACCCCACCACTTTCCACCTCATCATATGTTCATGCCTGGTCTTCCTTTGATAGCAGCCTTTGATGTGCGCTGAATCGAAGCTCTGTGCGTCCTCTTAATCAGACTTCACACTGCTGCGGCTTTCGCAGGAATAAACACACAGCCACTTAAGGGACACAGCGAACAAGACATAATGAGCACCTGTCACAATCTGTGCTTATTCCTCCTCCCAAGCACAAAAAAAAAATGCGGCAAGAAAGAGAAATGCGACGCCTCGGCCACAGACACAGCAGTGCAATCCCAGTCTGTAATTTCTTTTAATGGAAGAGAGAAAGGACGCCAGGAGCCATTTCGGAAAAAGGATGCCAGGTTTTGTTTGCGTCTTACATAAACGTTGTCATTCTGTCTTCAAGGTGGAGTCTTAGCTTTGGTTTGGATGTTGGATGAAATTCTGTGTTCAGCAAAAAAGCTGCCCAGTGATGCAGTGATGAAAGTGCGACTTTGCATGAACAGAAGATTAAAAAACGTTATATGTCACACAGTATTGAGAAATAAATATACATTATTCCCTCCATTTTAATGCTTGCCTCTCGGATGGTACAGATGTTTTATTTATTTATTTGTGTGTTTGCTTGTGTATTGATTTGTTAGTGTGTTCTTAGCAAGCTCTGTTGAATGTTTATTTATTTAACATTTATGGAAGGAGTCTCCAGTGTCAGAGGTGAAGCTGTAACTTTAAGTTGTCCGACATCATCTTTCCGAGTTCTTGGTAACCTGACAAACTACGTTTTTTTTGTCTTATTAAGTTGAAGTGAGAGAATAAAGAGAGACTGGTGAGGAAATGACTGTTTATCGCCGCTATAACGTAAGTGACAACAGGATCTTATTTTGCGGATGTTAAATGTAGCTATAACTGAATAAGAAGTACAACAAGAGCTTCTTTAATATATAAAAAAGTCATTGTTGGCTATGGTTTAAGAGGAATAAAACACTTTATGATGTGATGTTATGAGAAAATAATGAACTTTGTGGTGGTAACAGTATCCCGGCTTCATCGCACCATCCTGTCATTGATTAGTTTCATATGACAGCATGACCCCAAGTGTTTTATTCCATGCATAATGGTCTATTCATTGTGCTCAATGAATTACATTCAATAATTCAGCTTCAGTAACCGCTTGATCCTAGTCAGGTTCCTGGTACATATATCCCATATATCTGAAGTGATATGTGCAAATTTGGGGATATACAATCTAACAAATATGCTTTTCTGATGCAGCTGAATGTTAATCGACAGCCACGCTCAGCCTCAGGGCAGCTTACTTCATATTCAGTGCTACACTCTCTCCCACTGCACATTACATTACAGGATTAGTTTTTTTTTTCTTTAGCAGAAGGCATGAACACTGTTCATACATTTCAGGTCTCCTGGTACCAAACCTTTCTAATTAGCATTCAGCTAGCATCTCACTCCAGGAGAGAGGTTTGTACATAATAACACTCCAACACTTCTGAGCCCGTGAGCGAGAAAGTACCGTACAGCTCTCCCTGAGCAGATAGCTACCACAGGTTAACACCACCACTCCATACGAGTGCGTATGAATATGTCTCCGCTTCATATGGTAAGTTTAGCTCCCAAAATAACCAGACAGACTATTTAATAAACAACAAAGAGAGTGAATTGTATAGAACTTCCCTCAAACAGTGCTTGCCTCCATAAGATTATATTAACCCTTTTATGCTTTCACTGAAAAACAACACGTCCCTTTTGTTTGTGTTCTGCAATTCTATTCTTTATTCTTCAAATTGACCCTTAATTCTAGTTTTCCAGTTCCTACATTCACCCTGCCTGCCCGTGTCTCTATACTGTATGAGGGCAAGTCAACCGAAATGGAGAATATGTAGAAAAATGATACTTGTTTATGACATCTATTGGCAAAAAAATGCACACACACACACACAAAAAAAGGGGTTTTCATTTCACTGAACCTTGTATACAGTCTCCTCCAAAAGTATTGGAACTACTCTTAGATTGAACCCTGGGTTTCACTTGTGAAGACTGCATTTGTTGTTAATAAGGATAAACCAACATGAAGACCAGAGAGCTGTCTATGGGAGAAAAGCAAGTTATTTTGAGACTGAGAAAAGAGGGGAAATCAATCAGAGCCACTACACAAGCATTGGGCATAACCAATACAACAATATGGAAAGACCTGAAAAAGATTTTTTTTTTATAAATATATGTACACATTAGGGTCCAAAGCACATTGAACATAAGTATGACAGATTTAGACCTTGAACATCAGATACACTGGGAGTTAAATCAGAAACTCTAAAATCTTGATCTCTGAAGGAAGAAAAGTAGTTGCTCTTCCATCCAACAAGCAGGTTTTGCTAAAAGCAAACGAGACGCCGCATTCGCACAAATGTGACAGCAGCAGATTGCATGACAACACCAGCCATCTATTCTCCCTGGAGCGAGCTGATCGAACACGACACTTTAATTCGTCCAGGGCTCAAAGTGCGCACTCTTCGGCTCTGTAACAGAGGAAACAGGACACGGCCCTGCTCCATCTGCCTGCTACTCTAAATCCTTCTGATTATTCGGCAGAACAGGAAGGAAAAACAAGCGAGTCGGCGTAAAACTGGAAACCATGCCTGTCAGTTCATTCACGACTCCCACCACTGAACTCAGCCTCGGCCTTCATATACACTCTGACTTTACCGTGATGTAAAAATGATGAGCTTTCCGAGGCTTTACAGTGGAAACGTGGAAATGTCACACTCCCAACCGCCGTCAGCAGAATTCCTCAAAATAGGAAATTTTTCAAATGGAAAAATGACGTACATTTCACATTATGCTCTGAAATTGCACATGGAAAAGATAAGAAAATAATTTGACCATGTGAGTTAAAAAAACAACCATAAAATAAACAAATGTATGTAAAAAAATGTGAAAATACAGCACGGGAAGTGGCTAAAAACCGTGTGTGATTGTTCAAATTGGATGTCCATGTTTTATCACTGTAAGTGATTCATATGAAATTAAATTAAAAAAAGATTCATACGAATCGTGTGAAAATAAATGAACTTTTTGTAAAAAAAGTGAGAAAAAGTGAATCATAAAATGTGAAAATAGATTAATCATGTTTTTAAAAATTATAAATACTAATAAAATAAATGAATTATTTATTTTAAAAAATCATATGAAAATAAATAGATCATGTGTAAAGATTACATGTGAAAATAATTTTGTAATTTGTAAAATTCACACAACCATACATATGTGAGTATTAAAACCACATACTATATGAAAAAGTAATATGAATATGAAAATAAAATGAATCAATAAATGAATTTCACCTAAAAAAATAACAGGAAAAATAAATAATTGCACTAAAAGTAACAATACACGTGGAAAATGTTTGAAAGGTAATATGTGGTGTGTCTGAAAACCACGTTTGATCATTTAAATGTGACGTTTCTGTAAGTTTTTCCTGCTTGTTTATACTGGAGCTCATTTTAAAGACGATGAGACCAGACTGGGTATTTTCCGAAATAAATCTTTTGCTGTGAAACATAATTAGATGGTCTGTGTGACGTTGCATGTGCAGAACACGACTGATGAAATACGTTCCTCTGCTGGTTAATAACGCAGATATGAAAAATGTTGTCAGCTTTTATCCTTCATGTTACAGCACATCTCAGGAACTCAGGAATCCGATCGTTTCTGATTATTACCTGTGTACCTGTATCTGCTAATTATTATACGACTTCTGAAAGGCACTAAACATGTCTCTGTAAGTGTCCCTGGTTACTCAGGAATTCATAACCAGGGAGTGTGAGAAATGTGTAATACATCATCCAACGCTGCTGTGCTGCTTTTTCAGCCTTGCGGAAAAAGTTACCATGAATTCAAGTGACTTTACTACAATAAGTGTGAATCATGCATCAGCCGTGTCTGCCAGGAACCCTGTCTTCTAGAGAAATCGTTCTGCATATATTAAACATGTCACGCTGGGAAATCGTGTTCTGTAGTGTGACGTAGCTTTAAGTAAGGAGTAAATCACTGAGCGTGGTGCTGTTATAGGAAAATAAACAACAGCAGAGTTACTGTTACCACGAGTTAGTAGTTGTTGTTATTCACATTATAAACAGTCGTTCTCTCTCTCTCTCTCTCTCTCTCTCTCTCTCTCTCTCTCTCTCTCTCTCTCAAAGACAAAAAAAACAACAGAAACCAAGAAACCACAAAGCGTAAACTCCTCTGTCCTGAAGATGTCACTGTTACAAAGTGCTGACACTGGAGACTCCTTCCATAAATGTTAAGTTAAAGACTCCTTACAGAAAACCTCACTATATTAACATTATTTTCCCCAAAATCTCTTTAGCATCCGCCGTACACATCCCTGTGAATGAGCTGTTACTATAGAAACCATAATGTATTAATATAAACCTGCGCTACTGTCAGAGCTGCTGTTATAGAGAATTAATCAACACCTGATGACCAATCAGAGTCCAGAACTCAGCAGCAATGTTGACAAAGGCACACAAGCACATAGAGCTGTGCTTTTTATGTGATCATCACAGCCTGTAAGTTGTTTTATGTCTTTTTGTCGTGGATGAGACGATATTTTGATCAGCGACAGCTTCTCCACAGGACTCCAAGGGAAAACAAGGCTGGAATAAAACACATGAAATATGTCCAGTAGATGTATTCAGCTCTAATGCAGACACTTGGGACAACGTAACAGACTGTCAAAACCTGACAGCTTTAACACGCCACAGCAAAATCTGATATAAAGCATGGATCATTTATATCATTTATGCATGCAGTCGAGGTGGATTTTTATAGTATATATATATATATATTATGAGATATTTATAGATTCAAGTGTTTATAGAGAGCACTGACATCTATTTATCATGTAATATTTAAGAAACATCCTGTTTGGGGACCAAGCGGTGAAGCTGTGTACACATCCATTGTGTTTCTACCTTTTATTCATCTTCCTCTGGCTAGGGCGTCTATGGCAGCCCATAGAACCGTATGGTATAAAGTTTTGAAATTTGGCACACTGATAGTGGACAGTCCCCTGATTCTTCTCTCCAAGTTTCATGTTTGCACCTCAAGTGCTCTACCACCACCAATGGGTCAAATTTGGAGGTGCATTTTTGTAGGTAGCTTCTGAACCGCATGCCCGATTTTCAAAAATGAGGTACCTTTGGATTCCTTGGCTCAAACCGAGTTCAACGCATCCCATGACACCAGTTTCCACCATATTGGATTTTCTGCCATTTTGGATTTTATAAAAGTGTTTTTTCACTACTCTATCAACTTGTTTTTTTTTTTCCCTCATTACTCTTCATATCTTTGGTCTAAAATCATAATTGTATTTGAAGTCATGCCTTTTTAGATCCTGAGCTCTGGACATGTTGCCATTTCCTGTTCTGTGATCGTATTTGATGACAAAGTTGCCAAACAGGAAGTGAGGCTATTTCCCAGTAATGCTTTTATGTGTCTACACCAAACTTGGTGAAATGACTCAAGACCCTGCCCTGAGGGAGTCCAGTAACAATTACCCCATTTCACCACTTGGGGGTGCTATAATAGGGAAAAACATGTTCTTACTCATTACTTTTCATGTCTTTGGTCTAAAAACCTGATTGTTTTTCAAGGCCTTTTGTGATCTTGATGACAGAACATGTTGCCATTTCCTGGTCTGAGATTGTATCCGACGGCAAAGCTGCCAAACAGGAAGTGAGCTCATATCTTGGCCAATCATTGGTCAATTGACATGAAACTTGCTGTTGGTGCATTTAGCCATGCCCTCGACAAAGTGACATGAAGAGTCCATGGTAACTATGCCCTGCTAGATTGCTTTGCCCCCTCATCACTGCTTGCAGATTCATTTTACATATTGTTTAGTAATTTATGAAAGTTTGGCTATAAGCTAGCACTCTGCAGATGTTTGATATTTTTATTTGTGTGAAAATTGTATTAAATACCACCACAATTAAATAGTAAAAAAAAACCAATAACATTTTCAATGGCTGTTAAACTATATTTAACATAAATTTCTGCAGTAATAATTTTTGGCCTATAATTAAACAGGTTTGCGTTTTAGGAGTTTCGTTTTCTGTACGGTTTCCAGTTGTTTGTGGCTCTTTTACTTTTTCATCCAAATCGTTTTTTGTGCATCTTTTCTCAGGCCCCTAAGGAACCCACTACAGCTGTGTGTAGTTTTAAATCCAGTAAATAATTGTAAGTTCACAGTTTGGTGTGTATTCCTTATAGGTGTTAAATGAAGCACCAAAAACACTTTATCCCATCTTATATTATACACGCGCAGCCTGCTGAATTTTCATGATCTGTTTATAATACAGGTTTCTGTACAGCAGAATGAATCTCTCTCTCTCTCTCTCTCTCTCTCTCTCTCTCTCTCTCTCTCTCTC
>JAOTRR010000059.1:298896-309790 GCA_028570945.1 Gogo arcuatus
GGGTTCTCAGCTTTAGGGGTCTCAGATTTAGAGTTCTCAGATTTAGGGTTCTCAGCTTTAGGGGTCTCAGATTTAGAGTTCTCAGATTTAGGGTTCTCAGATTTAGGGTTCTCAGCTTTAGGGGTCTCAGATTTAGGGTTCTCAGATTTAGGGTTCTCAGATTTAGAGTTCTCAGATTTAGGGTTCTCAGTTCAGAAGCCTTTCTGATAAAGACCCTAACCTTTTCCGGACACTTCCACCCTAAATAACATCTTTATCAATATTTCTAATGACTGTGTAATCTTTCCCCATGTGTTGTTCTCGAGTCATGTTGGTTAAGGTTCTACTATATTTCCCTCAGTGCTGTTCGTCTACCTGTTGATTCTGGTGCAGTGGGATGTAGTCCTCACTTTTATGCCTAAAGAGAGCGATGCGGCGGCACTTTAGTCCTTCAGTCTGTCCAGCTGTCTCAGCTCCTCATCTGTACACTCTGCTCAAACACATCAGCTTCCAAAGCTCCATCAACCATCAAACATCAGTCCAGTTACTTCCACACCATGCTATAGACTCATGTGGTTAACTAGCATCCATGCTAACGACATAAGGACATTCCAATGATTTACTTGAAATGTATTTTTCTTTATTAATAATTTATTTTCAATCTATAATTTGGCGAACAGCATCATCCAATCAAATTGAGCTCATCAAAATATTATAATGTTCCAAATATTTTATCGGGATTGACAGTGTTCAGGTAACAGGTTTGGGAGTGAATGTTAATTAAAGCATACATTATTCATCACCCGTAATAGATGAGTCATGGAAAAGGATGGTTCAGGAATGAGATTCACACATTAATGCAAAAATAATCCGATTATTAGATCATTGAAGTGTTTATGATTATATTTGAAAGTTATATTGGGCTGAGGCGGGCACAACTCAAACATCCACGTAGATCTAGATCTGATGGTGGAATCATCGTAGTGCCCTTTATGAGAACCGATTTATAATCCGCAGGGTTTTCGGAGCGTATGAATGACCTCTCTGTCTCTTTAATGGAATTTTCACATTTTCAGTGTTTTTCTGGATACTCCATGTCCAGAATAATGATTTGTGTTAGCAGTATGTGGTGAATTCGGAGCCTCCTGGGTTCCTGCAGTAGAACGAGTGAAGTGGGAATGGTGTGATGTGGTATGCTGAACACCCCGGGCAGTGCCGCTGAAAAATAATTCATGTGGAAATTCACCCTTTCATATGCCAGTCCTGTTGTTTCTGCCAGCTATGAAATAAAGATGAGTACAGTTAGATAATGAGGGCCTCTGTTAGCCACTCGTTCCACTGCCTGATGGAAGACCGATACGGCATCGGGAGCTGCAGGAATCATGGATTTTTGAGAAATCTTGTGTAGTAATCACACATCATTCCCAAGAGGTGAAATTTCATATTTCAGTCTCAATTTCATCATTCAGTCAAAGAATCACAGGAAACATATGCACATGTTTTGGATAAAACGTTGTTCTAAAAATAAAGCGGTTATTACTGTACCTTCTGCTGAATGTGTCCATCTGTGCACTCGTGCCAATTTACTTAGATTATAGGATTAAATGGAAGACGAATGAGCAGCACATATGCTGTTTGCCCGCGCACTAAAGGACTGCTGGGGACGAAATGGAGTTTTCCAGTCGAGTGAATGCTGCTGTCAGGGTTCTGCTGCTGATGTAAGGCACTTAGCTTTGGTCTGATGGGAGAACGAAGCTCCATTGATTAGCCCTGCATTTTGCTCCCTGCCCACCATTTAGCCTTTTATCTCTGTGTATTACAAAATGTAAATACTGAAAGGTTTGCCATGACAACTAAGGGAGGACTTAGTTTCTACCAGCAAAGATCTCAAGCACTTGAAGACTCACATTGTCTCTAAGCCTCACTGGATACAGAGTTTTCTCCTCTAATGACAGATTCCCATTTTCGCCTTTTTTTTTTTACATTAGCATGCTGTGATTACATCACAAATTCATACAAATCCACTCTTGGACAGATATCTCTGACAGAAGCGCAGGTTTAGCCATATTAATGCTCTCGTTCTAATATGTTATCGTTTCTATAGTAACGGCTCATCCACAGGGACGCGTACTGATAATAAATACTATGAGTAAAAAATCATCGTTGATATTTCGTGGTGAGCCGTTTATTTATTTATGTAACAGTTATGGAAGGAGTCTCCAGTGTCAGAGGTGAAGCTGTAACTTTTCAGGACAGAGGAGTTTATGCTTCTTTCCACAACATTAAATCTAACTACAGATGGATAAAACAGTATGAAGTATTCCTTAATAAATAAAAATAATGTCATCGTTGCTGAGGTATAAGAGGAATAAAACACTTCAGGGTGGTAACAGTAAGTCAGTCGTTTATTATTTTCCTATAACAAAAGCGCAGGCATTTTATTGCTTACAAAAAAACAACAAGCCGGATCTCTCCTCATTGTCCTGTGTGCTATCAAGTCAGAACCTGGACGGTATCAGGTCTGGAGCAGTCGTTTGTTTAATGGAACTGATGGATTCCAGTTAGAGTGAAGAGACCCGACCTGACTGAGATTCTCATGATTAGATGTTTAGATACAGTTTATTACCTGCGCTGCCATTGTGCATGAATCTTTCTCCTCCGATACATCACTGAATTAAATCCATTTAGAAACAGCGCAGAAAAGCGTTGCCTGAAAAGCAGTCAAGTTATTGGCTAAATCAATATTCCAAACGTTATTTAAGAACATTATTGTATTCATTTCTCAGCTGTTTAATGCAAAAGGACATGCGTGTTATATTCACATATTCACAGATTTTAACTCAATAACACATTCCAGTTACTGCAAGAGAATTTGCTGTGGAAATGAATTCTATTCCAGACAGAGTTACTAATCTTTCAGCCATGAATTCAGTGAATAACATTAGCGTTTGGTGAACGTAATCTCTCTTCCATATGCTAAAGAAATAAAGTTAAAGACATATCCTATAAGTTCATGTTGTATAAAAATGCTTTATTTGAATATATATTTGAAAATCCAGCTACTTTTCTACTGGGAAGCTTGGCACAATACAACTTTTTTTATTTTGCGATATTGATCCTGATACTGAAACCTTGTGTATCAGCTGACATCAACACCATTCTGTATTATTTTCTTTAAAAAGCTGTAAAATGAAAGATGAAAGGCTTCACTTCCAAAAAATCACTTCCAATGCATATTTAATAAATATAATAAAGTGTACCTGATACAGATAAATCAAAGTAAAAAGACAAATTTTGTCCTGTAGGTTGTGTGGATCGAGCAGTCATGGGTAGCGCCCAGCGTTCTCAGTCGCTCGATGATGATGTAAGCAAATTGTGAACACTTCTGCTGCTGAGCTGCAGCTCGTGTAATTGCAATCACAAGATTAGGCACGATATTGTCACATTCACTTAGCCGTGCTCTGTGACGGAGCTTGCCTTTCCCCCGTGAACACATCCAATCTCCTACACTTTCAGTGCAGTGTCTCTGACTGCCACTTAATACTGGCACCAGACAGGCAAATGTGGAAGGAGGTGATGGGGGGAAGAACTCATGGATATTCAAGGGCATTTTCCCCAAGGCTGTTAACTGCTCTGAGCCACACTGCTGTGTGACGCTAATAGGACGCAGTGCTCAGTGAATGCTAAACACGTAACGGCCTCCATCGACTATTCTAATGCACCGGGCCAGAAGACAGAGAGAGAGAGAGAGAGAGAGAGAGAGAGAGAGAGAGGTGTTTATTTCTCTCTGTTTGGGTTTCAGTGTGATTGATCTCGACAGCGTTATTGGAGAAGATGATAGAGCTCTCGGAGGATTCGTATTCACAGTCCTCTATTGTAAGACGTCGCGCGCCGCATCACAAAGAACAAAACACTTTGATTTGCTGTGATCCTTCATGCAATACAATCAGTGATTATGTGAACACAATGTTGGTCTGATGATAGTCATTAGGAAATGAACTGAAAGATAGCAGTGCTGACTTTCTTAGTAATAAATGTTCCAAATATCAGCTGCTTCGTTTTTTCTGTTTTCTCTGTTTTTTTTTTTTTTCATTGTATTGTGTTGTTATTTAGACTCAATAACCTGACTGTGGTTCCATCTGTATACTTTACCCAGCAGGAATAGTAGCATTTCTACAATTATGAAGAAAAAAAATTGTTATGGCTTCATCTCCGTGGTGTGATCCACCGCCTGCAGCCTTGCACCAGGAGAAAATGTCAGCATTCCCATAGCATTCCGTTAATTAGGTGCTGGCGTTTCCGTGTAGTGCATCGCCTCTGCCTGGGGAAAAGGTTTCATGCCTAAAAGACAAGGCTGAGAAGCTCAGGGGTCACAAATTAGACAAGTAATTTTTTTTTGTGATTTGGAGATGCTAACACTCGGTTAGTGACTGTAGAGTTAAAGCTTTCATCTCACGGTAGATGTTTTTTTTACAGCCACGTTAAAGAACGAGTGCTGCAGATCTACATATAAAATTCACTTTCATTAGAATTTCCACTTTGTTTTTTATGTATGACGTACCTACAGGAAGCAGGTGCGTAAATTCGGTAAAAGCTTCAATCAAGAATTGTGATCTGGGTGAACAAACGCGGAACTAGGAAACGTGGAAATCGGTAAAGCTCTGACTTAACAAAACAAAAGCATGGCAAGACTTCGCAAAGAACAAAGACTGTTTCAAAGTATTAGATGAATACTAAATAGACTAATATGAGATTTGTGATTAATCTAATTTTTTGCCCTTGAAACAATTATAGCAGAATAATATCACTTCTGTAAGAAATTCTGTGTCACATCGTACCCAAGTGGTTGCATGTAGCATTAAATTATAACTTCAAACTTACAAACAAAGCCACTGGCTCATTCTGCAGTGGCTTAGCTGCATCACTGGAGGCGCACTTTCACTGTTTAGTTGCCATTTAGTCATTTTCAGCTGTTTTTGCCTTTAATGGAGTTTTGTGGGCGTGGCTAAATGTAATTGTGCTGACTGACGTTTATCAACCCATGAGTATGAAAAAACATTTCCACACAGCTTTAGCAAAAAGGTTGATCTTTTTTTTAATTAAATGAAAATGAATCTTAGCAAACTAAGAGCTTCAGTTCAGTGCCAAGTAAACAAAGAAACAAACAAAAACTCCTCTAATGGTGCTATGAATAGCGCCGGTTCGGTTCGGGACCGTTAACCACATTCATTTGATTAATTGTAGTTTTAATGCCACTCAGTAGCCTACAGATGTTCCCTATAAAGTCAATGCTTCCTTCAAAAAAAAAAAAAAAAGCAAGTTCTGCTAGCGGTAAATGAAACCAAATGAGAAATCGCTCTCTTCCTTTCATTCCCCGTTAGCACTGTTAGCATTTTCATAGAACATCTTCCTGTTGGCTAGACAGTAACAGATTTTATGGCGCAGAACCCAGTTTAGAGACACTGTACCTACACTGACAGCTCGCATGCAACGTTGAAGTTTAGTGAAGCCCAAACTCAGAAATCACACAGCGTCTACACGCGTCTCTGTCTTCACACCAAAGGCCCATCTGTCATTGTTAATTGCAGAGACTTTGTAAACACGGTGCTGAGACAAACACACATACGCCATGTTTTGATGAGGACTCGCTGGACCGTGATTCGTTTGAGGGTAAATTTAGCATTTGGAGCATTTCCTGTATGTTCTAATAAGGCTCTGTGAGCAGCACTGTGCTTCCTTCCAAGTCATGCATTTATGACTAAACAGATATCTGATAGTAGAGAGAGTGCAAATGACTGTAAATAAGGAATAAAACACTTCAGGACATGCTGCTTTTGTCTGTTTATAGTTACATTTAATGTGAAGCGTCTGTGAATCAAGTCACTTATGTTATAGCAGCTATAAACAGTCCTTCCCTTACAAGTCAAAAACAAAAAACGCAGCTTGAAATGTTACCAAGAAACAGCGAAAACACGGGAACTCCTCTGTCCTGAAGGTGTCGGAAAACTTACAGAAAGTGACAGCTTTACCTCTGACACTGGAGACTCCTTCCATAAATGTCAAATAAACGTTTCCTTAGAGAAAACTACACAAACCTGTCACTATAAAAACAATAACATATTAAAACAACATCTGCAGCAGCACTACTGTCAGAGCTGCTGTTATAGAAAATTAATCAACACACATGACTGCTGATTATCAGAAATATACAGCTCCGTTTCCTCCGCTTCAGTCCCTCAGTTAAATGTCGATCCTGTTGCTTTAAGAACGCGTGTGTCTCTAAATTTCAGTCGAAATCGGAATAAATTCCTGCTTCACGGGGAGCCGAACATCACGCATAATGTTTCTGTTCCATTTTCTCATCAGGTTCGAGCAGGAACGTTACAATAAATGCTTTTCTGCACTTGTCAAGGTCAGATTCATTCTGATATCACACCGCAGAACGCCAGGAAGAAATTGACAAGCATTTCTGAGACCATTAGGCATTTTATTTTTCAGTGTTCTAAGAGATTCGTGACAGAGAAGTGTCTCATCAGGCGTGTCCTGCTCACTCGAGGGAGACGAATCAGGATGAAACTGGAAAAGCTGCATTACTGTTAGGCTTGTGTATTGTTTAATCATTTTTACACCATATTACGCGATGGCCGATCATGTTTACTTTGATCATATTATATTATGTTAGTAATTGTGCATGGAAACCACATTCCATTGAACTCTTTCTAAATAGTAAAAATGCATAAGATTTTACTCTGCATTTTATTTCTTTAGTTAGTTTTTACATTAACAATTTAATAGCTTACCTTTTCTAACATGTCCCGTGATCTCTTAGCAGGAACAAACTGGTTGAACGTATCTGAATGAAGTGCCGTGCGAAATCAGTGAGAGACGAAACATCATTAAAGATGACATTCGGAACATTACGAGCCTCCGGAATCACCGTTACATGCTCCTCCTCAAGGTTGCTGGGCTTTTCTCTCCGTGATAGCATGAGCTGTCCTACAGAAATGTCCGAGTGCTTTACATCTTAACACCACCAATCCATGGCTTTAGGTTTTATTTTTTTGTGGGTCAGTTTTTAGAACAGAGAAAGTTCTAGTCCAAGTGTGGGGTTTATTCAACAGACGAGAAGAACAAAACATAATCAGTTACAAATTTCATAGGAAAATGTCCTGTGTATCGTCTCTGTACTCGGGTTGGATTGTGGAGGTGTTTGATGGTCACATTGGTCTGTGCCGTGTTTTATGATGGTCTCATCAGAATCAGCTTGCAGCACGGTTAATAGTCTGTTGCCCAGAGCAGCTGTGAAGCAAACGGATCACAATTGCAGCAAATCATTTCAGCGCCTTTGTCTAAATATTCTGGCCTGCAGAGAAGCCAGGAGTCGGTAGACCTTGCTATTTATATGGTGCATGACCTTTGGGTTTGTGTACAGGAACCGAGCCATTGGGGTTTTTTAGAGATCAGAAATCATCCAAGCAATTCTCAATGCGCAAGGACTCACAGGTCTTACCCCCGTGATTTTGCGTAACTTGTTTCATGTTTAAAGTGATTAAAGACTACGTGATCCTGTGTTTTCGTAGTTTCATGGCAGGTATCGCTTTTGACTAGCGCTACAGACTCTGAACAGATGAGTCGTCTGATGTGAATGATAAAATGAAACATCTATGAAAGTGTATGAAAGCCCTCCGCTTTCAAAACTGACGTGAGCTAGTTAGCTGGATAAAAGCATTATTACAGACTAAAGGAACCGAACGAGTTTATGATTAATATCATCGAACAAAGTGTGAAGCATGTTACATTTAAACACAGACCAAAAGGCAATAAGGGTTTCTTCTTTTTCTGGTTGTTGAACTGATCCTGATTTGTCCACCTGTGAATCATCATGGCATTGAGATTGAATAGACCTGGAGATGTGTTGTGTTAGCATGCAGCTCCTCTTTGTCCTTGGGTCTCCACATTAGCATTCATCTCCATATCTCTCCAGTGCTGTTGTTTAAATCAGTGTGGCTCTCCTCTGATTACTGAATACAACCTTAGCAATTGGTTAGCGACGTCGAGCACAGAGAGCAGCCAGAGAGCACCCACTTTTAGTGATCCTGAGAAACACGTACACGTTCCTAATCATCCTGGGAAACTTCCCCCTATTGCTAATGCTGAGCTTTGGGATTCCATTAGGCTGGATATTAGACTCTAAACCACCAAAAGCTTTTCAGTAAGAGACCCATTTTTGTGGCTAAAGCCAAAAATAATGCACTGAAGCAGTGGTGAAAGGGTTTGAGGCTTATAAATACTCCAGCCTTCAATTTAGACCAGAATGTCTACATGTAAACAATAGCATAAACTTTCCGCTCAGGATAAAATAAGCTGGGACGGTCAGTTAAAAAGAGCTGACATGAAAAAAAAGAGTTCATCTAGAAGTACTGTATCTCTAATAATCTCTCCAAAGTTAACTTTTTGTTGGACGAAGCAAAAACATTTTTGGGTCAATTCCAGGTCAAGACATTAAAGCCAACATATTTTAAAGTAAAAGAAGAGAAACCTGATAGCTGATATGGTTTAGAGCACAGAAGGTCACAACCTTTTAGCCCCATCAGTTGTAACTGGCTGCTCCAGTCATCCACAACACGTTTCTCCTGATCTGGAGTGAAATTTAGGAGCAAATAGAGTCATATAATAGGAAATAATAATGATCTGCCAATGGAATGACACCGAGAAGAACCGAGTGGAAAAAAACCCCACACTGGCAGATGATACATCCTTCCTTTCTCACATTCCATCAGCTGTCTGTTTATTAAAACGTGGAATATTAGCAGAATTTTACTTTAAACATTCTTATTATTACTCTTAGTTCTCTATCCAACTCTAGCTTATGATGCTCAGCTCTCCATTATTCCTCTGAACAAATGTTTATTTATTACAGAACTACACTTTTTTTTTTAATCCATTTATTGTTGTGGAACATCCATGAGACAAGTTAGTTCCTATCCTGATCAGACTGTTTAGTCTTAACGTACACACTAGAGTTCCTGGTTAAAGGACAACAAAAACTCTCACGTTGCTGAACATAGCGATCATTAGCGTTACAGAAATGAGATTCTTCTGATTGGTCGCTAATTGTACTTACATATGTGGCTAAAATGTGCTGAGCATTTATTCCTTCCTCTTATAGTCGCATTAGTGAAAATGAACCGAAGCCACAGTTTGTTTTTCCTAAAGCCACTCTGTGTGTAAAGTGATATGATGTTATGAATTACAGCTCTTACAGCTTTCCATAGCAAGTCCCCGCTTTTAACTCAGGACATTTCTCCATGAGCCTCCCTCATCCTTTTCTGTGTCGAAGGGTTTTAAGATTCAGAATGAGGCAGAAGAAAAGGGAAAGTTGACTTAACAAATGTCACAAGCTGCCAATACAGCCGGTTATTCTCAGCAGCCCTTCCAACAGGAAAAAAAGAGGGCAAAATGAATTTCAAATGCCACTGCTTCTCTAACCTTTAATCAGTACTGCAACGTGGACGAGTGAGAATCCATCTCTTTAATGGCAATGGAAATGACCGCGCTGGAACATTTCTGCCTGGCATTAGAACATGAGAGGAACCACAGTGCAGAACAATCAGTGTAGAACATACCACTGGAGCTTCTCAGTGGAACAGCAGCTAGTGTTAGTTAGTACACGTTTTTTTAAACAACGCAGTCGCAAGTGTCTTTACAGGAGCTGGAATAATTATAAAAGCTAGTTACTAAAAAAAAGCACGTTCATATGAATGTCTTTGGTATTGGTGACACATAATGCATTCTGTTAACATTATAAACATTTCTATAATCTGTAATGCCTTTTCACAAATAAATATGACAGTATGTATTATGATAACATTATAAATGCATTTTTAGCTCTTAGATCTACACACATACATGCGGCCTTCATACTGTTTTCTTTCTTTCTTTCTTACCTTCCTTCCTTCCTTCCCTGTGTACCAGAAGAACTAAGTGCATTTTAGATATGAGGCAACGATTTTACTCTTTGAACTGAGTTTGTGTAAATGATGATGCCAGCTGAGGAAAAACCTGACGGAGACACAAACCAGAGTTTAAAACTCTTCATTACAGAAATATGGAAAATATAATTGGGTGATGTTATGTAAGTCTTCATTTGGCACTGGTGTTTTTGTCTTCGCTCCTGATTAGGATCATGACTACGTACGTGGCTCATGAATAACTGACACTCCCTGGAAACTCCGCCCCCTTCACACTTTTTGTCTAAAAGAGAAAAATGGCAGAAAACAATTTTATTTAAAGATTAATGATAATGATAAATAAAATATTATTTAAAAAACAGTTTGTTTCCAGATGCCTTTCAGCAGCAGACAGAAAATGTGGAATCATTAGACAAGTGATTTATAAAATAAATTCATGAAAAAAATACTTTTTTATTTTAAAACTTTTACCTTTTTACTTCCCATCCATTGTGCAAAAAGTGCCAGCGAGCAACAAGAGTAAAACCAACAAGAAACAAATTCAATAAAAAATAAAGTACACAAAAGATGTTTTCTCTCACACACCTTGCGATTGACTGAAATCACTCCCACACATTCAATAAACAATCTACTAATAATACACACTACTACAAATGACAGAAATGCCTCTCATATTTTCTCTGGCACATTTCCATAAGAATGTAGATCATCAAACCAATGAAGCGCACTGAATCTATTTCTGAATCTTTTTAACTCCTGGCAGATGCCATCACATTTAATACAATAAAAGGGTGGGTGTGAGGGTGGGTGTGACGGAGGGTTGGAGTGAGTGAGGATGGGAGTGAGTGAGGGAGTGAGGGTGGGAGTGAGTGAGTGAGTGACTGAGGGTGGGAGTGAGTGATGGTGGATATGAGAGTGAGGGTGGATATGAGGGTGGGGGTGGG
>JAOTRR010000059.1:343632-356250 GCA_028570945.1 Gogo arcuatus
TGTGTGTGTGTGTGTGTGTGTGTGTGTGTGTGTGTGTGTGTGTGTGTGAGCATAAGTGGGGTCAAGTAAGTGCATTTTGGATTGATGTGTCTCTCCAATGAGTTACTCCCTGAACCTCTCACTGCACCAAAACCCCACGAATCCAGAGATAGCTTTTTTAAATTCTTGCAAAAAATCTGGATCATATCTGGAGCATACCTGGAGATTTTTTGACAATGCCATGATCGGAAAGTACACAACATGGATTTCATCATATATGAGTCATAGTTTAAAATATCTGGGCAAAACCATGTCTGGATTCTGGGGTATTTTGCGCAGTGTCTGTGGGTGGGAATGTAGGCGTGTTTAAGTGCTAAAATGGTGGAGTGTTGGAATAACAAAATATTGGAGTGCTGAAGTGTCGGAATGATGGAGTATTGGAATGTCAGAGTATTGAAGTTTTGAAATGTCAGAATGTTGGGGTATTGGAGTGTTGGAATGTTGAAATGCTGGAGTATTGGAATGTCAGAGTATTGAAGTTTTGAAGTGTTGGAATGTTGGGGTATTGGAGTGTTGGAATGTTGTTATGCTGGAGTATTGGAATGTCAGCATATTAGAGTGTTGGAGTGATGGGGTATTGGAGTTTTGAAGTGCCAGAATGTTGGAGTATTGAAGTGTTAAAATGACAACGTATTGGAGTGTTGAAGAGTCAGAATGTCGGAATAGTGGAATGTTGGAGTCATGAAGTATTGTAATTGTTGGAGTGTTGGAGTGATGAATTATTGGAGTGTTGAAGAGTCAGAATGTCAGAGTATTGGAGTGTTGAAATATCAGAATGCTGGTGTACTGGAATATTGGAATGTTGGAGTGATGAATTATTGGAGTGTTGAACAGTCGGAATGTCGGAGTATTGGAGTGTTGGAATGTCTGATTGTTGGAGTGTTGGATTGACAAAGTATTGGAATGTTGAAGTGTCATAATGTTGGAATGTTGGAGTGACATAATGCTGGAGTATTGGAATGTCAATGTATTAGAGTGTTGGAGTGATGGAGTATTGGAGTATTGAAGTGTTAGAATGAAAAAGTATTGGAATGTTGAAGTGTCAGAACTTTGGAGTATTGGAGTGTTGAAATAACAGAATGCTGGAGTGTCAGAATGTGAGAATGTTGGAGTGATGAAGTGTTGGAGTGTTGAAGTGTTGGAATGGCAAAGTATTGGAGTGTTGAAGTATCAGAAAGTCCGGATGTTGGAATGTTGGAGTGTTGTATTGACAAAATATTGGAGTGTTGAAGAGTCGGAATGGCAGAGTATTGGAGTGTTGGAATGTCTGATTGTTGGAGTGTTGGAGTGAAAAAGTATTGGAATGTTGAAGCCCCATAATGTCAGAATGTTGGTGTGTTGGAGTGATGAAATATTAGAGTTTTGAAGTGTCAGAATGTCAGAGTACTGGAGTGTTGGAATGATGAAGTACTGGAGTGTCGAAGTGTTGGAATAGTGGAATGGTGGTGTGATGAAGTATTGGAGTGTTGAGGTGTTACTATAGAAACGATAACCAGCACACTAATATAAACCTGTGATATAACAGAGCTGCTGTTATAGAAGACTAATCAACACCTTCTGACCAATCAGGATATGGAATTCAACAGCAGCAGTGTGGTGTCTCAAGTGTTAATATGCTCTTCAGTTAATCTCGGGTGTTTGAGCTCAGACTCTACCCACAGGGATGTAATCACACTTTAGCCATGACGTAAATGTCACCGGCTTCAGTGTTGAGACTGAAGAGAAGCTGCTCCTCCTCTGGGCTTTTCTTAACTTAACAGGATATCAGATTACAGAAGATCAGCATTTGTCTTCTTCACTCTGGAGACTTTAAACATCTCGATTCGGGAGTTGTGTTAGAGATGTATATCAGGATCCCTGATGATGTGCAGCTCTCCGTTTGATCTGCCTGAGCTTCTTTAAAAAGATAATTCAAATTAATATTATTATTAAAAAGTATCTTACTACTATTATTGATTTGTCTAATTATTAAAAACAGACCACTGATATGATGAAAGCTCCTGTAAAGAGATGACGAAAAGTATGACCTGTCATTGTTTAATAAATAAAAAAGGCAAACTGCTGTACTACCAGAGAAATAAAACACTCGGTGACGTGCTGTTATAGGAAACTAATCCACGCTGATGTAATAGCAGTAACACTGCCTCATCACACCATGCTGTTGTTGATCATTTTCCTGAAACAGCACCACACACAGAGTGTTTTTCTGATATAATATGGTTTATTGTGGAGAGTGGTGCAGATGAAAATAAAGATGTAAAAGCAACACACAGTTTTATGCTGCTGTGTCTTCTCTTGAAAATGACTCGTATTATATTTCCTAGTGTTAAAGTGGAGGCAAATCGTGTCATGTTAATGAATAGTTATGATTAGTGTGAGGACTTGGGCTAGCGCTCACACCATTTTTTTTCTTTCTTTTTTTACAACTTCAGTCATATGGAATCTAATTAAACACGCTTCGCTGGTTTGACGTCTTGTAAATGTTGTGTGGGATTATATTTGTGTGACTCAAAACAGTAGGAGAGAGGCAAACTGAATGGCAAGAAAAGAAGGATGAAAAAGCCACAAGACAATGAACATATAATTTACGCCACACAAAGGCCTATGCACAAATCCGTGTATTGTATAGAACACCGTATCTGAGTAATGGTGAAGTCACTCAGTGGTGACTTGTCCGTAATGCAGCGCTCCACTCTTTATATCAGCTGTTCATCCAATATTAATCTTCAGAAAGTTCACTGTCAGTGAGCTGAGCTTTAATGGCTACTAATATTTCTCTTGAACACGGAGAACTTATCCATGCTGCTTTCATCCAAGTGCATTGTTTTTATTACACGAGACGCTGAACTGTACTGGAGGTGATTTTCAATTTTCTCTGATTACTCCCAGTGTTGTGTGGCGGAGGGGAGGATCACGCACAAATCAGACCTCAAACATTTCACACTCGACATCATTATACCCTTCAAATCAGCTCTGATGAGAGACACAGTGTTTGTGAGAGAGACAAACAGAGAGAATGTGAGAGAGAGAGACAGTGTGGGAGAAAAAGAGTGTGTGTGAGAGAGAGCATGAGAGAGACAGGCAGAGATATATACAGAAGGACAGATAGTTAGAAAGAGTGAGAGAGAGAGAGAGAGAGAGAGAGAGGGAGAGAGAGAGAGACAGGCAGAGATATATACAGAAGGACAGACAGTTAGAAAGAGTGAGAGAGAGAGAGAGAGAGAGAGAGAGAGAGAGGGAGAGAGAGAGACAGGCAGAGATATATACAGAAGGACAGACAGTTAGAAAGAGCGAGAGAGGGAGAGAGAGAGACAGGCAGAGATATATACAGAAGGAGAGACAGAAAGAGCGAGAGAGAGAAAGAGAGAGAGAGACAGAGTGAGAGAGAGAGAGAGAGATTAATGGCAGAGGTGTAACTTCCTCACCCGTGTTGTTATACACGACACTAAGCGACTTCTTTTCAGTGCACTGTCTCTTGGTGTCCGTTTCGAAGCGTTACTGTGTTGGGTGTTTGTTCACTCTGACTCTATGAGTCAACACTCATTAACAAGAAGTGGTACAAGTGCAATAAAACGTGTTGAAGTGGTGGAACCCTACAGGTACAGAGGCGTGACCTGGAGAACACACTGGACTGGAGCAGACTGTTGTGTTTTGAGGAAGCTGTAACAGGGTGCTGCGTGTCTTCCAGCAAACTCTACTGAGGAATAAAACAACTGCAGGTGTGCTGTTATAGGAAAATAATCAGCTACAGCCTGATAACAGTAACTCCACTTCATCACACCACACCGTCATTGATTATTTTCCATTTCTAGCATACCCCGTGTGTTTTATTTCTTACTTTCTTATGCTTTATTTCCGCAGATCAACCGCAAATCAAAATAGCCCGAACGTATAAAACGTGAGCCAATCAACTCAAAATTCGACTGAAAGCTAAACTGTGAAATAAAAACAAAGTAAAATTCTATAAAATTTGCCGTTCCTCTGAACGTGAGCTCACGTTTGCACGGCCTTTTCCAGTGGTGCGTGATGTCTTTTAATAAACAGGGCACTTCTCCATCCTTTATCATGCTGACTGCTGGACTTTGGAGATATTTGGAGAAAAACTCCAGAGTAGAGATAAGAGAGCGACTCTGTAAAGTGAGGAAAGTGTGATAAAGGAAACAAGACAGCTGTGGAGCTGCAGTACTCACACGTCCACTCAGCGTGTCTCAGCATGTTTTTACACAAAGTCTTTAAAACACCGAGCTGTGGATTCTCTCAGGGTTGTGGCTGAACTTTTACATGCAGAACACGGGTCACTCTCAAACTGTAACCTTTATTATTTACAAGGTATTTATGTATTTATTATTTTTTTTAAAAAGTGTACATGTGTAAGGAATAAAACCCTCCTTGTCAAGATGTTATATGAAAATAATCAGTGATGGGGTGATGTGGACTAGAGTTGATTTATTTCCTATAACATCATGTCTTGAAGTGCTTTATTCTTCTTATACTACAGCAATTTGACATTTTTTAAAATTAATTGAAGAATAACACATTGTGCCTTTTATTCGTCTATTCACTTTTTATTTATAATACAGTATAATTACCATTACTATTAGTAATGTGAGATTTGGGAAGGGGGTGGGGCTTCCAGAGGGTCAGTTGAGTTCAGAACACCTGTCAGTCATTCCAGATCCATGTGTCGATTGGCTCATCTGCTGTTTTTATTGGGGAAAAAGAAGACTGGTGTATTTTTGAGGGATAAGTCATAGCAGTGTACTGAGTCACCAAATTAGTCTGCTTGTCATTTGCATGAAGTTAAATTCTGCTCTACTTCTTTCGTCTCGTCACTAATGGTCCTACTTTGAAAATGAACGATTTCCAGCTGCTTTGTTGCGTGTTGACGCTGCGGGTGAGTGAACGCAGGGTTATGGATTAAATTTATCCAATAAAACACTGCAGAAACACACAGTAGTTCAAGAGTACAATAAATGGCTCTTTATATCCTCATTTTGTTGTGCTGAATAAGACAAAAGGTAGCTAGAAGGAGACTTCACCACATGTGCATTCACCCTCAGACCTGCTCCTGCATAAAACAATCGCTTAATGATGCTTGGAGGAATCTCTAATGGCTTCCCAGGGTGCTGTCACCATCCTCACACATCCTGTGTCTCAGGAAAACATGACGCATCAACACTGCAATCATCTGAAGGAGCGTGTAATCAGACAGGGAGTAATATGGGAGCATGACACTGCGTCCTGAATCTCTACACAAAACACAGTGTTTTGAGGAACATGTCAGCTGCATGGCGTCTTTAAACACAACCCTTTTAGTCGATGTTGTGCACCATTTATCCAGATCACTTACAACTGAAAAGTGTTGTTTTTCTGTAATGACTGCAGCCTCTACTGACCTCACATGCATTGGAGCAGAGAACATATAAGTGAGGAAGTCTGAACATGTGAAAATGCACTGGATTTTGCTGCATTCTGGAAAATGCTTTAAAATGTCACCACATGAAACGTGTTCACCTCCTGCTTCATTCCCTTCCATGGTGAAGTGTCCTGGTGAATCCTAAATGCAGATGAAGAGTCAGTTGTACACTGTTGATGCAGACACTAAAGTAAAGTAATAAACACATTACTGTCTCTTGAAAAAAGAAAGAAATAGTGTTGCTTATAGTCTTTTGGCTTGCAGTGTATATGCTTTATAAAGGGTATGGACTAATTGGCGTCTACACCAAGTGCAGTGCTCGACATATTCAGTTGGGAGCCAGTTGGCAGTCAGGCTCCGGCTCCGTCTCTTTTCTCAAAAGTTTAGACACTGATAAAGTGTGAGCTGCCAGCCAGCTGTTCTCTGTAGCAGCTTTAGCTGAATGTGCAATACTACAGACGAGATAAACATCAAGACCTGCTAGTATATTCTCCCAGCTTTCTGAATAACAGATAATCATTCTAAAATAGTTATCTTTTTTGCCAGATTTTTCTTGCACAATTGTCTGAGATGGGTTTTTCACTCGCGTCTAGACCAAACACAAACCAAATTTACACCTGAAAATAAAATCACACAGAAAATGCAAAATGAAGAAGCAGATTACAATAAGAAACTAAAACACTAATATGATGATATATAAATGAGAAGATGGTGAGTGTTGAAATAAATGTAATCTCACTCATTATTCAGCAGCTCATAGAATAGCACTTGATCCAGCACACACTGTTATTTTACGTGTTATGTTTTTATATCGTGCTCTGACAGTTACACTTAATGAAGCTAGAAGATTCTAAATCAAGGTGATGAAATCATAATATATGCACAGGGTAGTTTTTAAATAAATGTTTTTGTTAATTTGATTTACTCTAATTGTAGAGAAAACATGTGCACGGATAACCTTGAAGGATAACCTGGCCTTAGTGTATAATTTCACTATTATGAATACAGCATTAAATGTCTAATAATGAAGTAAATGCAGAGTTGGAAACTAAATAAACGAAGTACTTCTCCTGTTCTTGTACCTTGTGGTCTAATATGGTTGGTCTATTCAGCCTGCATCGCTACATACCATTACTTGGTGATCGTAAATCGATTAACTCGTATCTAAAGAGCATCCTATAGCATGTGTGGGCCTCATGCATGTGCTGTGATAAACTCGTGCTCAGGGTGCGACTTCATTGCCCCTTAATGCGTCCCTTTCACTAGGGCAGGGGTCGGGAACCTTTTTAGCTGGGAGAGCCAGAAACACCAAATATTTTTAGATTTTTTTTTCTTTGAGAGCCATATAATAGTTATGCATCTATTTTTAATGTTAGGCCTACATTATATGCTATATTAGGGTATAATTGTATTATTATTAAGTATTATTGTTGTCACATTATAGGCCAACCAATAATAAATTGAACACTTCTTACCATTAATGCGACTTCTGATGCTGTATGTTTTGCTAATGGCCTTGTAGTGTGGTTTATACGTGGTGAGGTTAAGCTTCATGCAGGCGTTGAGGCTTCCATAAGTTAAACATTAGCATAGGTTGGTGTTTATGTTCTTCAGATGTAAGAAAGACTGCTTGCATGCATACATGGAGCCAAACATGGTCAGTACGGCAATACTGACACGCTGCACATGCTGTGTGGTATGTGACAGGAAGCTCATTCCAGGTTTTGAGAATCAGCTCATCTTCGGGTTGAAGTTTTTTCATTTCTGTCCACTTGTGTTCACTTGCCAGCTCTGTGCACTGATGTGCTAGTCTTTCCAGCTCCCCGTTCAGTGACTTGAACTTACTCACCCACATGTCAGATGCCTTCAGGTCAGCAACTTCCACCTCAAAATCTCCAGTGGAGACCCTGGGGATGCAGGTCAGGGTGGCTTCATCCACTGCACACTTGTGTGGATGGGTGATGAATTTGAAAAGAGCAGCATGTTCATGAAATTCTCCAAAATGGGATTTGAGGGACATCAGGAGATCAGACATGAAACCAGCTAGCTGCTGGAATCAAAATGTTGAATGAGGTCACTTGCTAAGTATACATCTCTGAATTCTTGCAGTCTTTCAAAGTGTAGAAGACGACCAGTTTCATTGTCCCTGATTAAGAGTTCCAGCTTGCTTTTAATTGCAAATACTGCCTGTTGAAGGGACAAGACTGTATTTCTGATGCCTTGAATTTTCACACTGAGCAGGAGCCACTCAATGCCAGTTAGCTCGGGATGCTCAACACCTTTCATTTTGAGAAAAGTCCTGATTTTGCTCAGGCAGGTCACAAAACGGCTGAGCTCTTTCCCCCTCGTAAACCAATGCACACTGCTGTGCATAAGCAGGCCGGAATAATTACTCCCAACTTCGTCTAACAGTGCTTTAAACTGGTGATCATTTAAAGCTCGGGCAACAATAAAATTGACCACATAAATAACCAGTGACATCAACTCACCAAGTTGCTCACCACATCAGGCAAAACAGCAAGACTTTCCTCACGCAATGTTTCACCTGCAGCATATCTTGCAATTATACTGAACTGAGATAAATGGCCAACATCAGTAGACTCATCTAAGGCGAGAGAAAAGTATGCACCTGCGTTTATGTACTTTATTTGCATTTTCTCTACTTGATTCGGCATCATGATGATATGATCATGAATGGTTCTTGCTGACAGTGGCATGTCTTTTATTCTTTTGATTATCTTGTCTTTATTTGGGAAGTTATCGCACAGTTCTTTGGCCACATCAAGCATGGATGTTTCGGCATACTCACCATCTGTGAATCTTCCCATTCCTCATGACTGCCAAAGCACCAGCAAAGCTAGCCGAGTTCCCATCAGCCTGTACTTTCTGCTGGAGCTCTTCGCATGCTTTTTTCCTACTCTCCAGCATGGGGCGTATCACCATGCATGCCGCTTACATTTGACCGTGTCATCGAAGTGATTCTATCACTACATGTTAAACATAACGCAGACTCAGCTCTTTCTACAAAGGCATATTCCTCTGTCCACTCAGCCTGGAACGAGTGGTAGTCCTGATCATTTTTTCTTTTGGACATGTTTTTATGAGCTTGAACGGTACAAGTAAGCTAGCTAGGTTACTTAATGAAAAAAGAGGGAGATTTGTAATTTAGTTTGAATTTGACCTGACAACGACCCGTCTCAGGCCACATTGTCCAATGAAAATTGAGTTTTGGTGCTGACTGAGGTTAAATAAGATTATTTTATGATTTAGAAATGTTATTACTAAGTTTAGCAGTAATTTCTCTTCCTTCACCACTTAGCAACAGAAATCTTCAAGACCCGAATCTTCTCTTAGCAGAAACGCAGTCATAAAAGCACAACATGTGTGTAAAGGTTGGTGTAGACTGGGAGGTTTGGTTCACCAGAACTATAGCATTAATTCAACATCAGTAACATCAGCAAACTAACATGTACAGTATTCATAATTCAATGAAATAAGCTACGTAAATAATCAACATTAAACAATGTTCTTACCTTCACCGAGTAAAAAGGGTACAAATGAACATCGTTATATTTTCAAAAAATTCAGAACTGAGGCTAAAATGTAAACTCTGATATCGACACTGGTACATTTCCAAGTATAAGAGCATGCTGTATTTAATTTATGACCATTTGTCATGGATTGAATAAACAGATTAATGAAGTTTAATGCAGGTTTCAGTATTTCATTAACATTTAAACAAACATCAATTGATGCATTTTGTTAATGTTACTTGCAGTGAGGCTCGTTAATGGAATCTTGATTTAATGTGAGACAGTAATATAACGGATCACGCTGAAAATATCGATGCTTTAAAAAATTCAACACAAAGTTTTAAAAGAACCAAAGGCTGGGGCTGGATTTGTTGAGTGTGTGTGTGTGTGTGTGTGTGTGTGTGTGTGTGTGTGTGTGTGTAGGAGTTGGTGTGTTTCGGAGCAGGTCATGACAGAGCAGTAAAGTGACAGATCTTAAACAGGAAGTGTGTGTGGAAATGTGCTGCCACAGTGTGCCATTGTTCGCTGTTAGAGCTCATTGTCACGGCCTGAGAGACGCAGAACAGACGGAGCAGAGATAGAGATGAGCACAGAGCTTGTGTCACATTTCTTCTTCTTCAGCTTTTTCTTGTTGATACTGCTGATGTTCTAGAGGGCAAGTGACGGTACAAAGCTGAAGACTTAAACAACAGCGTCTGTCTGTCATACTCACTTTTATTCAGGGGGATTTACTTCAAAATACAGAAACAGAAAAATATAAAACTCATATGGCTCTGTTTAGCTGCATGTATACAACAATGAAGTAATAGAATAAGAAAAAATAACATGACAATGAACAGTTTCATGGTTGTAAAATTATTATAATTCACTTGACTTTAAAAAAAACCTCCATAAAGTTTAATTTAAGGTCAGAGTGATGTGTGAGGTTAAAGGTCTTTCCATAGCTTTCCTTACAACTTCATTCTTATGAATTCACTCTATTTTGGGAGAATGCTTATGAATTTAGCATAAGAATGGGATGTTAAATCTCCATTCAGACAGGAGGAAAAGGATCTGGAACCTTTTATGAACTGTGCGCTTGCATCTGAAATCCAGAGCGCTGACGCGTCGGTGCAGCATGTTGTGTATCCAGACGTGAGTCGGAGTCCGAGACGCCATGACTTTACAGCGCTCATAAATAATAAAGTCTGGCTTTTTTCTGTCTGAGTGGTTGTGGATGTCTTGGGTTCAGATGCATGGTACCAACACGTTCAGTTCAACATGGCTGCCGTGACGTCTGTATCCCGCTGTCTCTCTGGTCAAATTGCTTCCAAAAGGTCACAGGCTTTCCCCAGAGGCTCGGTCACATTTCAGCAGAAGGAAAAGCCATAGAAATTTTAGCAGTGACTCTATAATGGCTCCCTTGTCAACAATATGCTAAAGTTCATCATCAGTCCACAGCAGAATGATGTTCACGCTGTAACGTCTTCTCTGTTCAGTGTCAGCGAATTCAATAGAAAAGTTACCTCAGTATCTGTGTGGGGAAAGTTCCTCGTATTCAGAGTCGAGTTATGCGGCTGATTTTCTGATCTGAAAGCTTCTCATTCAGATTATTAAACTTACCTGTGTGTAGTTCATGCCTTCACGGAAAGTTCTGAAACTCCTATGTCTGATGATGTAATGCTTCAGCTCCTCAGATGGTGAAAGCGTGTGCTGGTTCTCTTGACTGTAAAAGGATTATTAGCGTCCCCACGTCTCCTCCTCCATTGCTGGTTGTTGTATTTCCAGGCCTCTCGTTATGTTTCTGCTGTTTTCTGGGTTCGACCTTGTCTGTGTGTATGTCCTGTGAGTATAGAAATGTCTTTGTTTACTGTGTTTGCCTGCGATGTGACACCTGCACTGAGCTCAGAGCACGGCTATTTAAACAGCCTAAACAAACTCACTCTGCCATTACGTCTGCCCACACAGGCTTACACTACGACTTTTCCATTTTTATTTTTTATTTTTGAAATGTAAAGCTCACAGAGCTGCAGGTGCAGGAGACAGTGAGGAACTTTTTGTCTTCTGAAAGCTTGAAAAAATGCACAAAGGTAAAAGCTGGAGTGACCAAAGGAAGGGTTTCACATTTTCACTGTCATATTCTCATTTCTGATTGGTGTTGATTAATTCTCTATAACAGCAGCAGTGTAATTATTAGTGTATTAATCAGCTTCAGGTGGTCGCAGGGGTTCGTTCAAATTTCCATACATTTCTGTGAATCAGGATGAGAAAGCGGCAGTGAATTCACTCTTGATCCTGTCATGAACTGGAAACACACAGTCCTGCGATGGACAATCTGTCAGGACCATCTGCCCTGAGGAAGGATGAGTGTAAGCCCTGAGGCACTCATGTACTCGCGCTGTGATGTCATCTGTGTGAATAAGGGGGTTCTGGGACCGGACGGGATGGGATGGGTGTTTGGTCCGAATCCTGAGATGAGATTTTACTGCTGCAGATGAAAACTCTGGTGATGAGTTGAAATCAGAAGTCATAGAATAAATCATTCACCTCCTTGAGCTTCAGAAGCACTTTGCTTTTACAGCTGAAGAAAAACAGCTCTCCAAACTGTGGTGTTTCTCTGGTACTAACGCTATCGATGTATTTTTATTATTTTTTTTGAAGAATATGTCTTATTTTAAACCGGCCCAGCCTGACAGCTCATGAAGAGAATAATAATTTTGCGCTCACTTGCTCTGTCCATTAAATATACCTCACAACACATATCGATACACACACGACAATTGCACAGAACTCTTGCAATTATAATTAAAATGCCATCTTTTGTCAGAGTGATGGAATTAGCTGTCAGAGAGACATTTTGTGTGTGTGTGTGTGTGTGTGTGTGTGTGTGTGTGTGTGTGTAATTCTCAATGTGTCGCTGCAGTAATGCTGCCAGATCTCAGGTTGCTTTTAATGCCTTGTACATTTCCATTTATTTTTTGCCTTTCATGTCACTACTGAATAAAAACTTCAGTTCAGCGACACTCAGCCTGTCACTGAGCTCTTTCTGGATCTGGATCTGTTTAGTGCTCTGAATAGTAGTGCTGTAGTACATGAGGCTGGTCCCGAGACCACTTTTTGAAGGTCTCGGTCTTGTCTCAGAATTGACCGCATTTTTACTCGGTCTCGTCTCGGTCTCAGACATAGAGGACTCAGGATTTTATTTCAAGACCGTTCAAGACCACAACTGTGGAGATTTCACTAAATTACCTGTGCATTGTCTGATTTATTTGTTAACATCGTTACTGTAATTGGATGGAAAATTTCCTGCTTCAAATGTGGCCAATAATGTGACTCATTGCTAATTCAAAATGTTCGTTACTGTTAACGGTGGTCACCCCTCCCCCATCCCTTTCACACACACTGGTCTGGTCCTGGTCTTGACTTGGTCTTGCACTGCCTTCATCTTGGTCTTGACTTGGTTTCAACCCCTCAAAGTCTTGGTCTTGGCTTGGTCTTGATGCACTCTGGTTTCGGTCATGACTTGGTCTCGGTGTAGGTGGTCTTGACTACAACACTATTGAATATGTTTATGTGTATTCACATTTATCGGAAGGGTCTTTCTTTCTTTCTTTCTTTCTTTCTTTCTTTCTTTCTTTCTTTCTTTCATTA
>JAOTRR010000059.1:411889-427817 GCA_028570945.1 Gogo arcuatus
GACCTTAACCCCACTGAGAATCTTTGGGATGCTGGAGAAGACTTTACGCAGTGGTTCAACTCTCCCATTGTCAAGACAAGATCTTGGTGACAAATTGATGCAACTCTGGAAATAAACGTTGTGATGTTGTATGAAGTTGTTGAAACAATGTCATGGTGAATATGGGCCATAACCAAAGCTAAAGGCGGTCCAATGAAATATTTGAGTGTGCGACTTTTTTTATTGGCTGGGCAGTGTACTTAATAACTTAAAACTACTTAACTACTGGTAGGTTGTTTATGGTTATGTTTCATCACTTCATTAGGTTTTGCACATGAGTAACTGTTGTAGCATGTTATAAAAATGAAATGTAAAATAACAGGATATTTAAAGGCAGTGGTCTAGACATTATTGAAAAACCCCGTCTCGAACACTTCTACTGAAGAAAATTCTGGAAGTGTTGTACAGCCCTAACCCATGCAGGTGATTTTAATAATCTGCATGTGGAGCTTAAGTGTGTGTGTGTGTAACAGGACTGAATACCCGGAACGTTCCCCGCATAAATATTAATCTAACTTTAATCTAAGAAAGACTTGAGGCACCGACTCTGCCAGTATGTCCTGCTCCTGGGATTACAAGAAGAAGAAGAAGAAGAAGAAGAAGAGTTAAAAATGAACTAGCTATAGAACTGTTTAGCTATGGAGTGCTGATAAAGTGTAAAACATCGTGCCTTTGGTCGATATGTTTTAAAAATAGAGTTATCTGTAAGCCTCCAGTATATCAGATGAGGTTAAAAAGCCCTCAGCTTGTGCCCTATGTAGTGCACTACATCGTTTGCATACAGAACAGACTGCTATAACAGCTGCAACACAAATGCACTCTGTAATCATCTCAACAGTAGATTAAGAGCCATTTATACATCAGCAGATGGTGTTTAATCTTCACTATGTGCACACATCGAGTTTGGAATAGTTGAATGTGTGTCAACTTTACTAATGCAGTCTCTGGAACACAGTCTTTATTTGCGTTAGCTTTATAAGACCATGGCTAATGCTCGAGCACGCTGCGGTGTATTATACGCAGCTGTTAAATATTGATGTGTGCAGCTTTCTGACGATGCAGTATGCATCTTGTCCTGTTCTATAAGATTTAGAAATAGTGAGTTTGACTAATATTGTGCATCCTTGAATCCATTCTCATTATTTATTCAAGTTCATATTACATATTAATAAAGAGCACAGGAAGGAAGAGAGCGGTCCGAAGTGGTCAGACATTATCAGTTCCTCCTCCTTCTTCATTGCTTGTTGAACAGTAAATTTTGCAGGAGCCTTTAAGTCTCTGGTGGATTCATTTCTATTTGTTATTCTTGTTCCAGCCAGAATGCAGCACAGGAACAATTCCTGACCATCTTCTCAACCTGTCCATGGTATATAATTACCAGTAGCTGTTGCAGGTTCTGCCTGATTGTTGATTGTTGATTATTTTCCTGTAACAGCACAACATGGAGAGTTTTATTGCGAGTTCATGTTTAGTTAAGACTATGTGTTCTCCTGACTGTCTTCCCTGCGTTGAGATTGACAGTGAAATGCAGCGCTGTCTCTCCGCTCCACTCTTCCTGCAGATGTGAAACAACAGAGTGTGAAATTAGCAGAGGCGTTATGAGTCCCTTAGTGTTTCAAAAAAAACACCGGCAGGCTTTTAGCGTGGATGCGCAGGAGATCTCTCAATCTGTGTACCGCAGGGGAAAGCAAACAGGACACACACAACAACACAAACACCTCTAAATGCAGACAGGATGTTAACGACACTGGCCTTTTTCTAGGTCACTCTCCTACCTGGTATCTTTCCAGAGAACACTGATGGAGTGAGAGTGTGTGCGTGTGTGCGTGTGTGTGTGTTTTGTTCTTGTCTTTACAATAATGTTGCATTGGACTCTTGTTGCTTACAAGCTGAGTTCATGAATAATGACTGAACAGCATCTTGGTGATGAATATTCCATGTTCCGAGCTGTTTTACTTCATTAATTTACAAAACATCCCTCATCTCACTTGTGAACGTTATGTCACAGAAACATGAAAAGACAAGTAAAGATAATGCAGGAAAGGGAATCTGGAGGAAATGTATGAGCGCTCTCTCTCTCTCTCTCTCTCTCTCTCTCACTCACACACACACACACACACACTCTCTCTCTCTGATATAAACACAACTTCACAACTTCATATCCAAAAGAATCAGTGTGTAATTTTCTCATTTGGCACAATCCCCTAATTATCTCAGTGTGCATTGTGAAAACGGTTATTCATAATATAATTTCTGTCCTTTCTTCTTTTCATACGCTTCTTTAAAATAGCTGTTTTTATCGGCTAAGTAGCATTAAGATTACATAACACCGACAGAGCGCTCTTTCCAGTACAGCTACAGGGTACAGCTCAGACACCAAAAGTGCAGAGTTTATTCAAAAGAAGCACAAAACAACAGATTCAACAAGCTAAAGGCCAAAACCAGAACAAAGAGAGCTACGTGTGTTATGTAATATATTATGTATCATAAAAAGGGAGCGAGATCAAATCCATAAAGACATCATTCGAAGAGAGAAACGAGGCTCAGACACTTTTTAAAACCTGTAAGACAGAAGTTGTCATTTTTCATTTCATAAAAAACAATTATTTATTTTATTATTTGTAGCAATTAATTCATTTTTTCCAGAAAATGATTTGTCTCGTTTTGATTGTTACACCACACAAATCCAATATTCATGGATCCAAACGACTCATGAATCATGACTCAGCTCTTCTACAGTCCAATACAATGGGATCCAGATGTGCAGAGATGATGATTAATGTATTCTTAAATCGCAGCACCTGGAAAATCCTCCAGCGGCCATATCACCCTCCATTAACTTCACACTCGTTCACATCCAGGTCGTTCAAAATCCTTCTTTCACTTTAGAATCTGAAATGATGAAAAACAAGCATTTTTTTTGTAATGATCTTTATATACAGGGTCCCAAAAGTCTCCATGCATTAACACTTCACAAATGAACACCGTTTATTAAAATGTAACGTCTGATGATAAAAATTTGATGGTAAAATAAACAGCATCTAAATAACATTTTTTTTAGGAGATCAGCGACAGTGAGATCATGGAACTGGCCCACAGCGCTTTGGGAAGGATGACGGTGATCCGGCAGATTTTTCCGCTGTGGAGAGACAGCAGTGTGAACTGTATGAGGAACAGCCATCGTATCTCCTCTCTGCTCTGTGACCCTCAGGAGGGATACCTGCAGTCACTGGAGGTCAGTTCCTGTTGATGTGCTGATTATTTTCCTATAACAACACCTCCCAGGAAGTCAGGGAGAATTTTGCTTTGACTTGTGCTTCCTCAGTGAGGAGCTGTAGTGTCAGCAGTGTTTAAAGCTCCAGCTGTCCTTGAACATTAACTCCTTTAATTACACTTAATCCGTATCATCACGTCGTACATATTCTCAATGAGGCTTACCCTGGGCACAGTTTACCGCTCCCAGGTCCTTGTGTTCTCTGAGATTCGTGTGCTGATGCAATCATTACAGTTTCTGTTTACTTTTATCTGTTTAAACCACGGCATACACCATACAGTGAGGAAGAAGACACTTGTCCACTAGGAGATCGATATAAATAAATCTGTAAGTAAAATATCACCATATATTGTCATGAAAAGGTCAGTGCGCTGTTAAAGTGGATTATTTTCCTATAACAGCACGTAGTGAAGTGTTTTATTCCTCTTATACCACAGCGACACGTATTGTGCCACCAATTACAATTTTATATTTATTTAAGAACGACACGTCATACTTCTTATCCATTTATACAGAACCCATGCCTTCTGCTGTAGGAGTGTGACAGTCTTTATGAGTCTAAGCAGAAATGAGTTCCTGTCATGGTGATGATGCAGTGGCTCAATGACAACATGTGGCTGTAAGACGCCTCTCTGTCCTGATCAGCCATGACGGTGTGAGGTCTGCATGTCAGAGAGAATCTGAGCCTCTTCCTGGATTTTATAGCACTTGATGTACTTTGGTGCCTGACACATATCTGAGCTTCTGCATTGTAATGTGTTGTGCCAGGCTTTAGAGGACTGTGCCACTCATATAATGCAGATGTGACATCAGACACAGTAGTCAGTGCTTCACAGTTTCTCAGTCTCAGAGTCTGACAGAGGAATGCAGAGCTAGTCAGGAAACACTAACATTGACCGTGGCATGGATGCAGATAAGCTGAGCAGATGAGCTGGCTTGAAAAATTCCCTTACAATGATATGTCAATGATTACACGCAATTTAAAATCTGTTTCTGTGGAGCATCTGCCATAAAAATCCCTGTGAATGAGTGAACCATGCTTTGAGCAGCTGTTGGCTTCACATGTCTCAGAGGAATCACGTGTTAGACTTCACCATCCCTGCCTGGGTGGGAGCTGTTATGTGACAGGCGAGAGCTGACTGGTGGGAGGGAACTGGCTAAATTAAAACACAAAAATATACACTATAATGTATTAGAAATATCAACAGTTTCTAACACTGACACTTAGATGCCTTGGTTTTTCATTCATGAACCAGCTCTTTGTTTTTCTCTTAGGTGTCCAACTTGTACCTGTACGACAGCGTGCTGATGTTAGCCAATGCCTTCTACAGGAAGTTAGAGGACAGGAAGTGGCACAGCATGGCCAGCCTGAGCTGCATACGGAAATCAACCAAGCCCTGGAATGGAGGCTGGTCCATGCTGGAGACCATCCAGAAGGTACAACAATGTCCTTCACTGAGAACATGTTAGCTGTTAGCAGGAAGCCCTCTGACTCAGGTGAGAGAGGCTCAAAGTGATAAGCCCCTGGAGCTGCAGAATCAAAAAAGAAATGTTTCTGAGTGTAGCTTTAGGTCCGAGTTCTAGACGAGTGTTTGTTTGAATTGTGTTCTGCCACACATCTCTCTGAAAGGTCAGCCCAGTGCCTGTAGTGGCATCCCCACTGGCTGTCTGTCTGTCTGTCTGTCTGTCTGTCTGTCTATCTATCTATCTATCTTTTCTTGTCCGTCTTTCTGTATCTCTCTAGAAACCTCCCTCTATTTCAGTCTCTGACCTACAGCCTAAACACTGATTATCTATTCCTGATATACTATAATTGGGCTAATAAGGACATTAGCATGAGGAGTTGTGCAGTGTCATGCTAAACTAGTGGGTGTTCCTCTCTCGGCAGGGTCGCGTCACTGGCCTCACTGGAGTTATGGACTTCATGGACAATGGATCCAACTCGCATGTTCAGTTTGAGATTTTAGGCACCAGCTTCAGTGAGACCTTTGGAAAAGACATAAAACGGGTAAGAAAGAAAGAAAAGCATGTCAGTCATCAAAACTCAAGGTCTTTATTTACTGAACTGTTTCATTCTTCATGATGCGCTAAAGCCTCAGTGAAGGAGCCTCATTAAAGTTCTTTACTTAATGTGACAGTGAATTTACAGACATGGTTAGTTAGCTAAAGGGGGATAATAAACACACAAAGAGCACAGATAAAAGCCCACGGCATGCTAACTGAGTTTCAGTGAATGCGTGTTTGTTTGTTTGTTGGTTTGTTTGTTTGTTCAATAATTAGAGATACCCATTCAGAAACTAGATAAACTCTTGTTCAGGACATTTTTAACCAACATATTTTGATTAAATCAGTGTATTTGGCACATCCATACATCCCTGATCACCAACTGAACCTTCATCTGGAATAGATGTTTTGAACGTTACTTCTCTATAGATTATTAGATATTATTAGATTAATAAAATCCAGGGGTTCCTAATTTTTTCAGTTGAACTTCTTCAACCTAAATTACTTGCCTTTGAGATTTTTATTTGAGATCTTAACTAGCTAACAGTTTACTTGTAAAAATATTTTGACATTTCCGGTTTCCGTTTGGGAAACTCTGGATTAAACTATGATACATGTAGTTATATATGATAAATGTAGTTATACTGTTTATTGTCTCAGTGCTTACTGCATGGCAATAAAACCTCAGTGAAGAACAGAAAATGACAGAACCACAACAGACTCAAACATGTGGTTCGTTTAAGAGGGCCGTTCATCAGGTTTATTGTGGCTCAAGATAATAATTTAATCATTTTCCATCCTGATATGACTGCACGCTTGCCATGCTGAGTCGAAAAGAGATAAAAATAACAAAAATAGTTCTTCCAAGTGTGTCAGGGTGTGTGTGTGTGTGTGTGTGTGTGTGTGTGTGTGTGTGTGGAGAGAAAGATATAGTGAACAATCTGTCATTATTAGAAAGTGAATGAGGGACAATAAGCCACATTTCAGTAACTGTGATAATATTAGCTTCATAACAATGCATTCATCGCATTTATCATGAGAGATTAAACCGAATCCCTCCGTGGCTCTGGTTTCCTGAAGATATGTGTGTTAAACCATGTGATAACACACTCCTGATAACATATTTAAGGATGGATGACTAAGTAAAGTCTGATATTAGTTGTATTGTCCAGAGAGACATTTAAATAGAGCCTGTGAAAAGATTATTCATTCACACGTACGTCATGAACAGAACACACTCTCCTGTGTGTTTTTTGGAAACTTTTTCTATGCACCTCACCACCGTTAATCAGACATGCTGTTTCTAAGAGTTTCATTTAGATCTGAACTCACTGCTGCAGTCAGAACTCAGAAAAGCCTCATAATAAAATGGATGTTTCTGGGGGTTTTTTACTCTCTGACTCGCTATTTGTCAGATTTTAGCCTCACCATGAACACAGATCTGCTCCCAGCACTGCTCCTTGTTGCATTACAGTGCTACTTATGAAATTCACAGGCAAGCTGCAGGCATTACTCTCTTCTTTATTTCTCATCCAGTCTGAAGTTTCACAAGTCTGAGTTTGTCGAGTGCATGTATTATATTCGCACTATTATTATATGCACGCAAAATGGCTGCTGTATGTATGCTGTAATGGTTTACGCCTCCATGTGGGGCACTGTAGCATGATGTATAGTCACTTTGTCTCGCTAGTAGAAAGAGAGAAACATACTCTCTAATTTCATGACGAGATTGATTTAATGGCTTAATGTACCATCTACTTTGGTGATGTTGCTGCTCTTTAAACTGTCTTCATGGCCATCGCCATGTTTAATGTTGACATGCAAAATCAGAAGAACTAGTCAATACAGATATTCCAGACACCACACTCAGGCCTGGCTCCAGGGACGGATCTCAGTAACCCTAATCCCAGCAGGCTGTACCTTTCTATACCATATATAAGTTTACATGAACAGCTGGTGGAAATGAAGTTCTCCGTGGTGGGTTGAGGAGATCAGCTATCTGGGAGACCCTCAGATTCACTGCTTCTCTGAATCAGGAGATGGTTTGGACAACTTCCAAGCCCCGCTTGGCTCCTGATAGAGCTGTATGAGGACCTGCTGGAAAGATTAGCTGGCTTGGGAACATCAGGAGGAGTATCTGCAATCTGTGGCTGGGGTTAGAGTTTCAGAGCCTGTTAGCACTACAACTCCACCAGGAAAAGTGAAAGAAAAATGGGAAAAAAAATGTGACGAGTTGCAGAGGATCTGGAGTCTATCCAGGGGTGCAGAACGGGAATATCTAGCCCACCTACTGGCATGTTTTTGGGAAGTCGGAGGAAACTGGAGAACCCAGAGGAAGCCCACACGGACTTGGGGAGGACATGTAAAACTCCTCACAGACAGAAACATGAGCTCAGGATCATATGATATGTATCATACAGATACGCGACTGCACTCATCGTGTATTTATGTGGTGCATGTGGCAGATTTGCTGCTAAGGAGCTCATCATGGAGTGGGTGGACTGGACGCAGGCTTCTCTCAGAGTCACTCATGCTCTGCCACACTAAATTAAGAGTGACTTTTATTTAGTGTTCCATCAGTGAGTTGATGGTAAGAAGTACATTCCATAAATCACAATCTCTCCCTTCATAATCCTGGATATATATATATATATATCCAGGATTATGAAGGGAGAGATTGTGATTTATGGAATGTACTTCTTACCATCAACTCACTGATGGAACACTAAATAAAAGTCACTCTTAATTTAGTGTGGCAGAGCATGAGTGACTCTGAGAGAAGCCTGCGTCCAGTCCACCCACTCCATGATGAGCTCCTTAGCAGCAAATCTGCCACATGCACCACATAAATACACGATGAGTGCAGTCGCGTATCTGTATGATACATATCATATGATCCTGAGCTCATGTTTCTGTCTGTGAGGAGTTTTACATGTCCTCCCCAAGTCCGTGTGGGCTTCCTCTGGGTTCTCCAGTTTCCTCCGACTTCCCAAAAACATGCCAGTAGGTGGGCTAGATATTCCCGTTCTGCACCCCTGGATAGACTCCAGATCCTCTGCAACTCGTCACATTTTTTTTCCCATTTTTCTTTCACTTTTCCTGGTGGAGTTGTAGTGCTAACAGGCTCTGAAACTCTAACCCCAGCCACAGATTGCAGATACTCCTCCTGATGTTCCCAAGCCAGCTAATCTTTCCAGCAGGTCCTCATACAGCTCTATCAGGAGCCAAGCGGGGCTTGGAAGTTGTCCAAACCATCTCCTGATTCAGAGAAGCAGTGAATCTGAGGGTCTCCCAGATAGCTGATCTCCTCAACCCACCACGGAGAACTTCATTTCCACCAGCTGTTCATGTAAACTTATATATGGTATAGAAAGGTACAGCCTGCTGGGATTAGGGTTACTGAGATCCGTCCCTGGAGCCAGGCCTGAGTGTGGTGTCTGGAATATCTGTATTGACTAGTTCTTCTGATTTTGCATGTCAACATTAAACATGGCGATGGCCATGAAGACAGTTTAAAGAGCAGCAACATCACCAAAGTAGATGGTACATTAAGCCATTAAATCAATCTCGTCATGAAATTAGAGAGTATGTTTCTCTCTTTCTACTAGCGAGACAAAGTGACTATACATCATGCTACAGTGCCCCACATGGAGGCGTAAACCATTACAGCATACATACAGCAGCCATTTTGCGTGCATATAATAATAGTGCGAATATAATACATGCACTCGACAAACTCAGACTTGTGAAACTTCAGACTGGATGAGAAATAAAGAAGAGAGTAATGCCTGCAGCTTGCCTGTGAATTTCATAAGTAGCACTGTAATGCAACAAGGAGCAGTGCTGGGAGCAGATCTGTGTTCATGGTGAGGCTAAAATCTGACAAATAGCGAGTCAGAGAGTAAAAAACCCCCAGAAACATCCATTTTATTATGAGGCTTTTCTGAGTTCTGACTGCAGCAGTGAGTTCAGATCTAAATGAAACTCTTAGAAACAGCATGTCTGATTAACGGTGGTGAGGTGCATAGAAAAAGTTTCCAAAAAACACACAGGAGAGTGTGTTCTGTTCATGACGTACGTGTGAATGAATAATCTTTTCACAGGCTCTATTTAAATGTCTCTCTGGACAATACAACTAATATCAGACTTTACTTAGTCATCCATCCTTAAATATGTTATCAGGAGTGTGTTATCACATGGTTTAACACACATATCTTCAGGAAACCAGAGCCACGGAGGGATTCGGTTTAATCTCTCATGATAAATGCGATGAATGCATTGTTATGAAGCTAATATTATCACAGTTACTGAAATGTGGCTTATTGTCCCTCATTCACTTTCTAATAATGACAGATTGTTCACTATATCTTTCTCTCCACACACACACACACACACACACACACACACACACACACACCCTGACACACTTGGAAGAACTATTTTTGTTATTTTTATCTCTTTTCGACTCAGCATGGCAAGCGTGCAGTCATATCAGGATGGAAAATGATTAAATTATTATCTTGAGCCACAATAAACCTGATGAACGGCCCTCTTAAACGAACCACATGTTTGAGTCTGTTGTGGTTCTGTCATTTTCTGTTCTTCACTGAGGTTTTATTGCCATGCAGTAAGCACTGAGACAATAAACAGTATAACTACATTTATCATATATAACTACATGTATCATAGTTTAATCCAGAGTTTCCCAAACGGAAACCGGAAATGTCAAAATATTTTTACAAGTAAACTGTTAGCTAGTTAAGATCTCAAATAAAAATCTCAAAGGCAAGTAATTTAGGTTGAAGAAGTTCAACTGAAAAAATTAGGAACCCCTGGATTTTATTAATCTAATAATATCTAATAATCTATAGAGAAGTAACGTTCAAAACATCTATTCCAGATGAAGGTTCAGTTGGTGATCAGGGATGTATGGATGTGCCAAATACACTGATTTAATCAAAATATGTTGGTTAAAAATGTCCTGAACAAGAGTTTATCTAGTTTCTGAATGGGTATCTCTAATTATTGAACAAACAAACAAACCAACAAACAAACAAACACGCATTCACTGAAACTCAGTTAGCATGCCGTGGGCTTTTATCTGTGCTCTTTGTGTGTTTATTATCCCCCTTTAGCTAACTAACCATGTCTGTAAATTCACTGTCACATTAAGTAAAGAACTTTAATGAGGCTCCTTCACTGAGGCTTTAGCGCATCATGAAGAATGAAACAGTTCAGTAAATAAAGACCTTGAGTTTTGATGACTGACATGCTTTTCTTTCTTTCTTACCCGTTTTATGTCTTTTCCAAAGGTCTCACTGAAGCTGGTGCCTAAAATCTCAAACTGAACATGCGAGTTGGATCCATTGTCCATGAAGTCCATAACTCCAGTGAGGCCAGTGACGCGACCCTGCCGAGAGAGGAACACCCACTAGTTTAGCATGACACTGCACAACTCCTCATGCTAATGTCCTTATTAGCCCAATTATAGTATATCAGGAATAGATAATCAGTGTTTAGGCTGTAGGTCAGAGACTGAAATAGAGGGAGGTTTCTAGAGAGATACAGAAAGACGGACAAGAAAAGATAGATAGATAGATAGACAGACAGACAGACAGACAGACAGACAGACAGCCAGTGGGGATGCCACTACAGGCACTGGGCTGACCTTTCAGAGAGATGTGTGGCAGAACACAATTCAAACAAACACTCGTCTAGAACTCGGACCTAAAGCTACACTCAGAAACATTTCTTTTTTGATTCTGCAGCTCCAGGGGCTTATCACTTTGAGCCTCTCTCACCTGAGTCAGAGGGCTTCCTGCTAACAGCTAACATGTTCTCAGTGAAGGACATTGTTGTACCTTCTGGATGGTCTCCAGCATGGACCAGCCTCCATTCCAGGGCTTGGTTGATTTCCGTATGCAGCTCAGGCTGGCCATGCTGTGCCACTTCCTGTCCTCTAACTTCCTGTAGAAGGCATTGGCTAACATCAGCACGCTGTCGTACAGGTACAAGTTGGACACCTAAGAGAAAAACAAAGAGCTGGTTCATGAATGAAAAACCAAGGCATCTAAGTGTCAGTGTTAGAAACTGTTGATATTTCTAATACATTATAGTGTATATTTTTGTGTTTTAATTTAGCCAGTTCCCTCCCACCAGTCAGCTCTCGCCTGTCACATAACAGCTCCCACCCAGGCAGGGATGGTGAAGTCTAACACGTGATTCCTCTGAGACATGTGAAGCCAACAGCTGCTCAAAGCATGGTTCACTCATTCACAGGGATTTTTATGGCAGATGCTCCACAGAAACAGATTTTAAATTGCGTGTAATCATTGACATATCATTGTAAGGGAATTTTTCAAGCCAGCTCATCTGCTCAGCTTATCTGCATCCATGCCACGGTCAATGTTAGTGTTTCCTGACTAGCTCTGCATTCCTCTGTCAGACTCTGAGACTGAGAAACTGTGAAGCACTGACTACTGTGTCTGATGTCACATCTGCATTATATGAGTGGCACAGTCCTCTAAAGCCTGGCACAACACATTACAATGCAGAAGCTCAGATATGTGTCAGGCACCAAAGTACATCAAGTGCTATAAAATCCAGGAAGAGGCTCAGATTCTCTCTGACATGCAGACCTCACACCGTCATGGCTGATCAGGACAGAGAGGCGTCTTACAGCCACATGTTGTCATTGAGCCACTGCATCATCACCATGACAGGAACTCATTTCTGCTTAGACTCATAAAGACTGTCACACTCCTACAGCAGAAGGCATGGGTTCTGTATAAATGGATAAGAAGTATGACGTGTCGTTCTTAAATAAATATAAAATTGTAATTGGTGGCACAATACGTGTCGCTGTGGTATAAGAGGAATAAAACACTTCACTACGTGCTGTTATAGGAAAATAATCCACTTTAACAGCGCACTGACCTTTTCATGACAATATATGGTGATATTTTACTTACAGATTTATTTATATCGATCTCCTAGTGGACAAGTGTCTTCTTCCTCACTGTATGGTGTATGCCGTGGTTTAAACAGATAAAAGTAAACAGAAACTGTAATGATTGCATCAGCACACGAATCTCAGAGAACACAAGGACCTGGGAGCGGTAAACTGTGCCCAGGGTAAGCCTCATTGAGAATATGTACGACGTGATGATACGGATTAAGTGTAATTAAAGGAGTTAATGTTCAAGGACAGCTGGAGCTTTAAACACTGCTGACACTACAGCTCCTCACTGAGGAAGCACAAGTCAAAGCAAAATTCTCCCTGACTTCCTGGGAGGTGTTGTTATAGGAAAATAATCAGCACATCAACAGGAACTGACCTCCAGTGACTGCAGGTATCCCTCCTGAGGGTCACAGAGCAGAGAGGAGATACGATGGCTGTTCCTCATACAGTTCACACTGCTGTCTCTCCACAGCGGAAAAATCTGCCGGATCACCGTCATCCTTCCCAAAGCGCTGTGGGCCAGTTCCATGATCTCACTGTCGCTGATCTCCTAAAAAAAATGTTATTTAGATGCTGTTTATTTTACCATCAAATTTTTATCATCAGACGTTACATTTTAATAAACGGTGTTCATTTGTGAAGTGTTAATGCATGGAGACTTTTGGGACCCTGTATATAAAGATCATTACAAAAAAAATGCTTGTTTTTCATCATTTCAGATTCTAAAGTGAAAGAAGGATTTTGAACGACCTGGATGTGAACGAGTGTGAAGTTAATGGAGGGTGATATGGCCGCTGGAGGATTTTCCAGGTGCTGCGATTTAAGAATACATTAATCATCATCTCTGCACATCTGGATCCCATTGTATTGGACTGTAGAAGAGCTGAGTCATGATTCATGAGTCGTTTGGATCCATGAATATTGGATTTGTGTGGTGTAACAATCAAAACGAGACAAATCATTTTCTGGAAAAAATGAATTAATTGCTACAAATAATAAAATAAATAATTGTTTTTTATGAAATGAAAAATGACAACTTCTGTCTTACAGGTTTTAAAAAGTGTCTGAGCCTCGTTTCTCTCTTCGAATGATGTCTTTATGGATTTGATCTCGCTCCCTTTTTATGATACATAATATATTACATAACACACGTAGCTCTCTTTGTTCTGGTTTTGGCCTTTAGCTTGTTGAATCTGTTGTTTTGTGCTTCTTTTGAATAAACTCTGCACTTTTGGTGTCTGAGCTGTACCCTGTAGCTGTACTGGAAAGAGCGCTCTGTCGGTGTTATGTAATCTTAATGCTACTTAGCCGATAAAAACAGCTATTTTAAAGAAGCGTATGAAAAGAAGAAAGGACAGAAATTATATTATGAATAACCGTTTTCACAATGCACACTGAGATAATTAGGGGATTGTGCCAAATGAGAAAATTACACACTGATTCTTTTGGATATGAAGTTGTGAAGTTGTGTTTATATCAGAGAGAGAGAGTGTGTGTGTGTGTGTGTGTGAGTGAGAGAGAGAGAGAGAGAGAGAGAGAGAGCGCTCATACATTTCCTCCAGATTCCCTTTCCTGCATTATCTTTACTTGTCTTTTCATGTTTCTGTGACATAACGTTCACAAGTGAGATGAGGGATGTTTTGTAAATTAATGAAGTAAAACAGCTCGGAACATGGAATATTCATCACCAAGATGCTGTTCAGTCATTATTCATGAACTCAGCTTGTAAGCAACAAGAGTCCAATGCAACATTATTGTAAAGACAAGAACAAAACACACACACACGCACACACGCACACACTCTCACTCCATCAGTGTTCTCTGGAAAGATACCAGGTAGGAGAGTGACCTAGAAAAAGGCCAGTGTCGTTAACATCCTGTCTGCATTTAGAGGTGTTTGTGTTGTTGTGTGTGTCCTGTTTGCTTTCCCCTGCGGTACACAGATTGAGAGATCTCCTGCGCATCCACGCTAAAAGCCTGCCGGTGTTTTTTTTGAAACACTAAGGGACTCATAACGCCTCTGCTAATTTCACACTCTGTTGTTTCACATCTGCAGGAAGAGTGGAGCGGAGAGACAGCGCTGCATTTCACTGTCAATCTCAACGCAGGGAAGACAGTCAGGAGAACACATAGTCTTAACTAAACATGAACTCGCAATAAAACTCTCCATGTTGTGCTGTTACAGGAAAATAATCAACAATCAACAATCAGGCAGAACCTGCAACAGCTACTGGTAATTATATACCATGGACAGGTTGAGAAGATGGTCAGGAATTGTTCCTGTGCTGCATTCTGGCTGGAACAAGAATAACAAATAGAAATGAATCCACCAGAGACTTAAAGGCTCCTGCAAAATTTACTGTTCAACAAGCAATGAAGAAGGAGGAGGAACTGATAATGTCTGACCACTTCGGACCGCTCTCTTCCTTCCTGTGCTCTTTATTAATATGTAATATGAACTTGAATAAATAATGAGAATGGATTCAAGGATGCACAATATTAGTCAAACTCACTATTTCTAAATCTTATAGAACAGGACAAGATGCATACTGCATCGTCAGAAAGCTGCACACATCAATATTTAACAGCTGCGTATAATACACCGCAGCGTGCTCGAGCATTAGCCATGGTCTTATAAAGCTAACGCAAATAAAGACTGTGTTCCAGAGACTGCATTAGTAAAGTTGACACACATTCAACTATTCCAAACTCGATGTGTGCACATAGTGAAGATTAAACACCATCTGCTGATGTATAAATGGCTCTTAATCTACTGTTGAGATGATTACAGAGTGCATTTGTGTTGCAGCTGTTATAGCAGTCTGTTCTGTATGCAAACGATGTAGTGCACTACATAGGGCACAAGCTGAGGGCTTTTTAACCTCATCTGATATACTGGAGGCTTACAGATAACTCTATTTTTAAAACATATCGACCAAAGGCACGATGTTTTACACTTTATCAGCACTCCATAGCTAAACAGTTCTATAGCTAGTTCATTTTTAACTCTTCTTCTTCTTCTTCTTCTTCTTCTTGTAATCCCAGGAGCAGGACATACTGGCAGAGTCGGTGCCTCAAGTCTTTCTTAGATTAAAGTTAGATTAATATTTATGCGGGGAACGTTCCGGGTATTCAGTCCTGTTACACACACACACACTTAAGCTCCACATGCAGATTATTAAAATCACCTGCATGGGTTAGGGCTGTACAACACTTCCAGAATTTTCTTCAGTAGAAGTGTTCGAGACGGGGTTTTTCAATAATGTCTAGACCACTGCCTTTAAATATCCTGTTATTTTACATTTCATTTTTATAACATGCTACAACAGTTACTCATGTGCAAAACCTAATGAAGTGATGAAACATAACCATAAACAACCTACCAGTAGTTAAGTAGTTTTAAGTTATTAAGTACACTGCCCAGCCAATAAAAAAAGTCGCACACTCAAATATTTCATTGGACCGCCTTTAGCTTTGGTTATGGCCCATATTCACCATGACATTGTTTCAACAACTTCATACAACATCACAACGTTTATTTCCAGAGTTGCATCAATTTGTCACCAAGATCTTGTCTTGACAATGGGAGAGTTGAACCACTGCGTAAAGTCTTCTCCAGCATCCCAAAGATTCTCAGTGGGGTTAAGGTC
>JAOTRR010000059.1:617818-627958 GCA_028570945.1 Gogo arcuatus
TGTGTGTTACTGTGTGTGTTACTGTGGGTATTACTGTGTGTGTTACTGTGGGTATTACTGTGTGTGTTACTGTGGGTATTGTTTGTGTTGCTGTGTGTGTTACTGTGTTGCTGGGGTGCAGTCGGTGGTGCGGTGGGTGGTGCGGTGGGTGCAGTGTGTTTATAGTGATGGTAGATGGAGCTGTTTGCACTTCGGATATGAAACACACGCACCCACTGTTTTGTGTGTATTTGTCTTTAACTCAGTTAATAACTCAGAGTTTATGAAGGTTGTAGAAGAGCTGAGCTCACACCGCTCCACTCACACACACCGCAGGAGAGAGGTACCACCCACTCACTCACCCACTCGTTTGTTTATTTATTCATTCGTAAAATTTATTCATTTTTCTTTAAGAATTGTCTGTAATTTGTAATTTTTTATTTAATTTATTTAATGTTTTGTTTTATTTTTTTCTAGTTCTTAGTCTTAGTTTGTTGTTTTTAATACTTTAATCCTTCATTTTAAAGGAATAAGCTGTGTGTGTGTGTGTGTGTGTGTGTTATAAAGGAGAAGAATTCAAGTGAACGTTCGAGTGTGCGCATCATCAAAGGTACTGAGAGGGTGTCTTATTATTATTATTATTATTATTAAGAATAATGTCTATGTGTGAGTATACAGTTTAATATACGTGTGTGTGTGTGTGTGTGTGTGAATATTACCCATGATGCAGCTGGCAGTCTGAAGGTGGACTTTGTGAAGGTGGAGGACTCGAGCAGGTGAGCCCTCATTCCACTAACACACCACCTCATCTCTAAAGAGAGAAATGCACACTGCACAAATGTACAATAAACACTGGTGTCTACAGCTGCATTGTAAATAGTGGTGTTGTGTTAAACCATACACTCAAGTCAGAATTATTGGCACCCTTCTGGAGAATGGGCAAAGCATATGGTGAACATTAAACACACAAAAAGATTTCCATTTTCTACTCAAGCAGTTGGAGAACCTACTTCCTCTCTACAAAAAAAAGCATAAGAATTAGCAAACTGCTCTGCTACTCTGAAGTCTATTTAAAACGTACTTTAGGTCTTTGTCCATGTCCTGTTTCCCTGTGGAATAATCATGAGGTTGCACACATGTAAACTCTCTTCTCCATCACCAGAGATCAAACTAAATAGCTTTTTGATGCATAAGATACAGATGAGCACCTGTCAGGTCATGTCATGGAAATCACACAGACGGTAGTGAGGACTCTGATATCTGCAGCTGTCTTAGTGTGCAGTGAGAGACTCTGTGGGCGGAGCCTCTGGGCGTGCATTTGTCTTATTTCTTAGTTTTTGGGACTGGACTCTAGAGTTTGGATTTAACAATAAAGGTGAATCGTTCTGAGGTTTTTAATCCTGTTTCATCTCACAAGGGTCACATTTCATTTAACTGAATAGCATTAAAGCTCCATTAGCTTCATTAGCTAAGTTAGATGAGTGCCACGGTGAGGACGAACCCCCACATGAGGCCTTTTAGGGTAAATGGGTATCCATTTCACCCCCTGCTGCACCACAGCGTTAAAAGAAGCTATTCTTCGCCGTTATTAGCTAATGAAGTGTTATTGTGTAAGAAGACCTGTTTATTTCAGATGTAGATGCCACAGTAGACAAACACACTGTTGATTTATGTTCTATAACGGCAGCTCTGACGGGAGTGCAGGTTTATATTAATGCGCTTGTTCTAATATGTTTTCGTTTCTGATGATAAATGGAGTAAAAATATCAATAATCATTGATATTTTGTGAGGAGACGTTTCCGTATTTAACGTTTATGGAAGGAGTCTCCAGTGTCAGAGGTAAAGCTGTAACTAAGTTTTCCGATATCTTCAGGACAGAGGAGTTTACGCTTCTATGCAGTTTCTCAGTAGCATGACACTCATTTTACTGCTATAATGTAAGTGAGAACAGGATGTAACTTGTTAAATGTAACTATAAACGGATAAAAAGTACTGTGTCGTTCTTTGTCACCACTGTGGTATAAGAGGAATAAAACACTCGCAATGTGCTGTTATAGGAAAATAATCATCTTCAGCATGGTAACAGTAACACTGCTTCATCACACCACTCCGACGTTGATTGTTTTCCTGTAACAGCATGACATGGAGTGTGTTATTCCTTATTTATTACAGTGTTAAATTTTAAGAATTCAGCTTTGTTGTATGTCTTCACTTCTAGCACGTTGTTTTACTCTGACTGGTTCAGCTTAATAAACCCGGTTAGTGCTGGCTAACAACCCACTTCTAGCTAGTAGGTTCCGTGTTCTGCATTATGTTAGCTTGTTAATACCCGGTAACTTGTCAAAACAGCTTAGTCTGATACTTTTTTGTTTTGTATACATTTTTGTTTTTTATACTTTTCATGTGTGTGTGTGTTTTGCTAACAGGAAGTACAGGCCGCTGCATGGCCAGTCTCTGGATTTCCCCATGCTGAGCTACACAAGAAGATTCAGTCCTTTTGAGAAACCTGCCCCAGTGCAGCCTGGGAAGACGAAAGAAGACGAGTGCCATAAAGATAAATTTAGGTAAATATTTATATGGAAATGAAGCACAACATTGAAATTCCTCATTATTCTTCTTGCTTTTTTTTAGCACTCAGATTCCACTCACACCTGGTTTTGTAGAGAATCTCCCTGGTTTAGTGAGAGCTGCAGTGTGGATTTTTGAGTTTTATAAACTAAAAACTAGCTTTAAAACTTCTTTCAGATTATGATGTGAACCTTTCACATGGGTGTTACAGCAGGTGACCAATCAGCAGCTTTATGTAAGGAATAAAACTCTTAGGGGTGTGTTGGTAAAGGAAAATAATCAACGACTGGGTAAAAATACACCTGAAGAGTTTTGATTTTTCCCAATAAAAACAGCTTGTAGTCCTTTTTGTCCTTCCCCTTCACTCTCTCTCTAAGCTCCTGCAAACAGAGTTTCCTTAATTGTACATGACACTAATTAGTTGTTTTCCTTTCTTTATTCACAGAAAAGGTGAAGAGACGATCAGTAGTCATGATAAACCATCGGCAACTCCTTCCCCTAAAATGTCTCACAGAAAGAAGAGCATGGGCTACTGCGAGTGCTGTGAGATCAAGTACAAAGACCAGGACGAGGTAAGAGTTTGTTACGGCGTGTAAATAGTTTAAAGAAACATTAAACAATGATGCATAGCCCCTTAAAGTCTGTGGGGTTTTATTTAAAGCACTTGCAGTCTGATGTTCATCGGCGCTTTGTGGAGGACGTTAATAACTTCGCCGTGGTGGATCAGTTGGTGGCTGCCATGGATGCCGTTTTCTCAGGATGTCGAGATCCACAGCCTGATGCACTAATGACGAGGTGAGAGAAGCTTTTTTCCTCTGTTCTCTATAGATTGTCTCTAGTTATGATGTAGGATTGTTACATTCTTAAAAATATCTTTGTAAAGCCCTATTCAGACGGGATTAGTTTTCCAAGGTGGACATCCTCATGTCAGGTTGTTATGATGGCTAGCTAAATTTAACCACGAGAACAACAACTGTTGTGATCAATTTAGTCACAGGTTTCTCAACCTTTTTTCTTTCCTCAGGTTGTCAAGCAGCTCTGTAGCGCCACCTTCTGAATCAGAGCTACAGTGTAAAAGTGAAATAGAAACCTGTGAGGAAAATCAAGAGGCAGAACCTGCAAGCAATATGGAAGCCCAACAAGATCGTGTTTGTGACTCCTCAGTTCTCCCTCAGGAACCTTGTGTAGATGCCCCTCTTTACACTTCCTTGGAAACCAAGTTTGTGGATGAAAAACTAAACTCAAGATCGAACTATGAAACCTGTATTCCCAGTCCTCGCTCACAGGACGATTTTATTTTGGAAAATAATCCTCTAGAGCGCACTCCACCTTCTCTGGGGCTGGGGTCAGATGGTCATAAACCCAGTACTCTCCAGAGACTAGCAGAAATCTGTCCGAGACCTTTATCTACCCTAGAAGCTTCACTAAATGATGACAGAGGTTCATCAACTTGTTTAAAAAGTCCCAAGCAACATCAGGAAGATAACGTGAATGAATTACCTTCATGTGCACAATTAATAGAAAGGGAACAGACACCCCTGGTAGATGCCACCTCTTGCTCTTTGTTTCATTCCCTGCCATTTCAGTTATTGTCCAGGAAAATTTCAGATGGCGTGAACCCCAGGAAGCGTAGCAGATCCTTTACCCTCAGCCCAAAGGCCTCAAAGATGAGGCGGACTAACCTGTGGTCTGATCCAGCCAATCAGAACAGTGGTGTCGACGTCAGATTTGATCACGTACAGCAAAACGTGATTAATGGGTGCACAGAGGCTAATAACGTTACTGAACCTGAGCTTGAAACCGCAGTGCAGGATTCTTTGCCAAACATTCCCCTCGCCAACGTGGTGGCTCCAGAGGATCGTTTGTCTTTCCGGAATGATCAGCAAGTCTGTCAAATATACCTAAACAACGAAGCTTGTGATGTTTCATCGGAAATCGGTCCTCCTCAGCTGTACCCTTTCTTCTTCGATGACGTCTACCAAAATCAACCACCATTTCTTGACCCTCCAAAACTTGCCCCTAGTGTTCCCTTTCCTTCTACAAATAAGACCTCCAGTGCTTCTGTCCTGTCTCAGACTTTTTCATCCATCTGCATCGAGTCTGCACTCGTCCCGGACACTTTTTCCCCTGCTTCTTCCGAATCTGATTGGGATACCGGCCTCCTGTCACGATTGGCACCACCCGTTCACCTCCAGCCCAAAGGGGGGCGCTGTGAGCTGGACTTGGGGTTGCTTCTGCAAAGTTCTTGTGCCGGGATGCAGGACGGAAGCTACTCATCGCGGCTGTGTTCTGTTCTGCAGCCCACCGCTTCTTCATCGCACACTGGTTTTGGAGATCCGAATCCCATGTACCGACCAATCGAGACGATGGACAGGCGAATAATTCAGAGCCTGGGAGTGTAGTAGCAGGACTGAGACTGAACGAATCTGTTGATTTCATACTAGCTCAGTTGAAACTTCTCATTTTGGATATAAAAGTGATATCTGAGCGTGTAACATCAGTTGATGCTAATCTAGTTCCAGCAACATAACATTTGTGTTGGTGTGCTTTAAGATCTTTCACATGTAAGATCCACATTGCATTGGCTATCTTCATCAGCTGTATTGGCTCTGGATTGGACTGGACTGGGAAAACCTTCTGTAATATACGTAACCTTTTATGCTTTAGCAGTGCAGTGGAGTCTCAGATTGAATACAGGTGTTCTTCGAGAACCCTGCTTTTTTTCCAGGGCTTGAGGAAGCACCACAAGGAATAGGACACGGAAGCCATTATGCCAAGATCGCAGTAATAATCAAAATCCCAAGCGGTTTTCTGCTATTGAATTTGTAGAGCAGTAGCACTTACGGCATGTTAAACTCTCCAGGTGACGTAACGTGGCTAGGTTCATGGTCTGCTTTGTAAGCAACCACCAAACCAAAGGATACTGATGGCTGTAGGTGTACAGGTTGTACTCTGTCTAGCTCTAGTGAGGTTTGGGTCACATGGTGTTAGCCAGTCAAGTGTAGTGCACATAAAGGAATAAGCTCATCTGAAGTCGTTATTAATATTAAGCATTAGTGTAAACTATAGTATCATACGATTCAGGATTGTGCTCTCCACGTCGTCTCGACATTTTGGCCAACATAAAGAAGCATTTTTTTTTTTTTTTGCCTTTTCTTTAGCAGCACCTGAGAGTGAGCGCTCGCATTGAGTATTTAATGAAGCGCCGCTGCAGGGGGCGTCAGGCAGTTAGTTTAAGTGCTGCGCCTGGACGTGTTCCCACTAGTACGGTAGGGGATAAAGTGTCAGCGCTGGACTCCTAGGCAGATTAACTTTTCATAATACAGGCTGAATGAACGGATGAACTTGTCGTTTATGTAAGTGTTCTGAAGGACAGAGTGGATTAGACAGTTCAGGTGATTTGGTTAATAAGTCAGCATAAAAGCACAGGATTTTTTTCTATAACGTTTATGAGGAGCATTGATGTTCTGTACAGAACTTTTAAAAATGCTTTTTGCTGTCAGTCAGAAATTATTCGAGTGAGCCTCACAAATGAGACGTGTGGAAATCCCAAAGGGTTTGGAAATGCTGGTGCTAGTGTTAGTTACACAAGTACTGTCGAGAGTGTGAGAGCGGGTGTGAGAAGTGGGCGGAGTTTAACGCCCCAGAACTCCACGCTCATGCAACTAATCATCCACGTTTTCTTTCTTAAACATAATCCATGGTGAAAGAGCAGAGAACCTCATCATGTGCCAGAACACATCCATCATGTTTCTGGAATTTTATTTCAAATTTGTAGAATTTTTTTCAAGTCTTTTTATTTTTTTAAGCTTTTTTTCAGCTACCACATCACTGTTTTTGGTTTATTTTTATTACTTTAATTTTATTGCTCTTTTTCTGGGAATCTTTTATGATGTTTTTTTAAAAACCTATCTGACTGTGAATTGCTTTTATGAATTAAAAAAAATGCTCACTAAAAGTGTGTGACTCATCACTCCCTCGGTCAATATTTCCATCAGTTCATCGAAACGTGTGAGAGAAACTGAGAGACCAGATCAACCAGAGCTCACACATCTACGTTACAGTAAGACATTGATATTTTAAAAAAAAAGATTTTAGTTCTGCCTGTTTAACTTCCTAAAAGCAATGAAACACTGTTGTATGGTCCTTCATAAGAACCTTTGAGTTCCCCTTTCAGTCCCCATGAAATGTTTTGAGAGTCAAGATCGAACAACCAACAGTGTTTGAGATACGCCACGCCACGCCCCTGCGCACAAACCTGCCAGTAGCTTAGTGAAGTAGTTCTATATGGAGAACGGCAAAGTGTTTAACAAGCACCTTTCACCGAGTGATTGACAAGCTCTGATGATCTATAAAGACGGAATTCTCCATCAGTTAGACATAGCAACATTCTGGCTTTAAACAGCACCAAGTTGGTAAAATACTTCTCTAACTGCCAACTTGTGCAAACTCCGCCCTCTTCCACAGGAATAAACTCCACCCATTTAATCTCAGTTGGAAAAGGGAAGTGTGTGTGAAGACGATTTGACCAAAAACACACGGACACTGCTAGCAAGCTGCTACAGGTGAGTAAGACACACCCCTGGAGGCGGGGCATGTACATTATACAGAACCTTTAGATGGATGAACATGGAGTTTTGACTGGAAATAAGTAAAGATTTTTGATCATTTCGCTGGTAATGATGAACTATATAAACTGTAAAAATTACTTTGTGTGTTTTTTTCTAGATATACTGCCACTGGTCTCTATAAAGGGACAAGTGCTCAAAGCTCAGAAACACCGATTTTGATTTCAGGGACATGTTAAAAAATGTAAAATTCTGATTAGGATATGAAAGGTGCCAATAATTCTGTACCCGAATAGTTCCAAATAGTTCTGAGTAATAACTGGACTTTCAAATGCAGGAATATGCAAATTGGAAACGCCCCCTAGCCCTACTCTTTCCTGATCCTGATGTTGCATGGCCTAAATTTGCATGCTGGAACATGATTGGCTGTTATATGTTATGACATAACACGTGAGGTTTTGAAAAGTATTTAAGCCCAAATCCGTTGTATAAAGTTTAGGAGGATTTTTTAAATCCTAGCTGCTTTTTGACCCTCCTCGTGATACGGGTTAGGGCTGAATTCACTGGGATGTGATATGAATAAACACCGCACACTTTTCCTAATCTAGTCACGGCTTTGGTGAGGGAGCGGAGCGGAGTGTTGATCTGCCCTCCTTAGGCTCCCTTAGAAGGGCACGTACGGCTCAGGGCTGTCTTTCGCCTTTATCGGTCCAAGTGGTCTGGAGACGCTGTGCGACCAGCGCGACTGTCTCGCACCCACTGGGTCTTCGGCCATCTTTGCTGGTTTGTGATAAGTTTCAGGATTCCAGCTGATGTCTGGAGAATTCCTTTAGGATCGTTATGAAAAGTCGTACAGCGTAAACCTGGATTTAATCCCGTCGACACGGCCGCGTCAGAGGGACAGCGTGTCCTTGCACGTGACGTGTTCTCACAGTAGTGATAAAGCCGTGCGAATCTCACGCACTTCACCGATCGGACACTAATCGGACTCGGTGGAGGTGAGGAGACGCGCGGGAGGGGAAAATGAGCGCCGCATTGAGAAACCCCGCCCCCTAGCTGATGTGAGCCAATCAGAAGGCGCTGTGGCTGTAGGGCAGCCCCGAGCTCCCGGAGCAGGTTTGTGATTAGTGATTAGTGCACGTGAGTGAGTGAGTGAGTGAGTGCGGGTGGGTGGGTTATTTATTTATTTATATATTTATTTATTTTTTGTGGTACTGCAGAGCCAGCGCGCGCCGTGAATTCGGTACCGTGTGCGGCTCCGGTGCGGGATTTTCCCCCTCCTCCCGCTCGCGGATCAGTTACGATGGCTTAATAAAGCGTCGCGCGCTGCACATCTCGGTGTTGCGTGTCATTTCTTTATTGTATTTTTCCCTTTCTACCGGATTTGTCCTTGGTTTCATGCCCGCGCGCAGTATGTGAACGCCATGCGGGCGGCGCGGTGCCTCCTCCTGTGGGCTGCGGTCTCCGTTACAGGTAGGAACCGACGGAACCGACCGAACCGGGGGGGGGGAGGACGGGGGCTTATTGCATGTAATTTCATTTTTTATTGATGTCACCCCTCCCTCTTTCTCTTTACTGCGGAAAGTTAATCCACAGGCGCGCGGAGATTTTAGGGTTTAAACGGAAAGAGAGAGAAACAGGGATCCGTTACGGACGGACGGACGGACGGTCGCGTGCTCTGGGCACTGACCGGGTCTGTATGTGTTTACACCCCGCAGGCTGGAGCACCGCATCGCGGCAATGGCGAGAGAGAGGAGGGGGGAACGGTAACGGCGACGGGCGCGCGCATGGTGAAGAACAGATCACGCGGCCGCAGCGGCTCCAGCAGCGCGCGGAGGCAGAGGGCGGCGAGCTCGCGCACGGTCGCCTGGATACCAGAGTGAAGAGCGAGGACGCCGGCGCGCTTCACGTGAGTGACATCTCGTTATTATTTCGTTATTTAAACTTGTTTTTTTGAAAACATTTTATTCGCGATACGATATTTACATCCTTAACACTGTGTGTGTGTGTGTGTGTGTGTGTGTGCGTGCGTGTGTGTGTGCGTGCACGCGCGCGCTGTGAGGAAACTGTGAGGATTTCGTTTAACTAGCTACATAATTTGGCCTTCATACTCACGCATGCGTACTTGTACATGATGAGTTAGCCTAAGTGCTAACTTTGAATTTAACTGATTAAAATGACTCGTTCACGTCATCAAACAGTAAAATGAGTCGTCTACATATCGAGCGCGTCCCTGAGGTAGGCGACACACACTCGAGCACTGCAGCTTCAGCTCTGAGCCGCGCTCGTGCGTGTGCGTGTGCGTGTGTGCGTGTGCGTGTGTGTGTGTGTGTGCGCGGAGTAGTGCCGGTCCGTTAGTGCGCGTGAACACTGCTGCGTCATCCAGCGTCCTCTACAGTAATAATAATAATAATAATATCAGCGATTGCGCGAGACCACACACTGGTGATTGTTAGCTTTTTGCCATTATGGTGTGTGTGTGTGTGTGTGTGTGTGTGTGTGTGTGTGTGTCAGTCTCCACTCCGCAGGTCCATTAGCTCCTGGCACTCTGACACATTTCCTCATGAATGTTTAAAGTTTGAGCAGAGGGTTGGAGTGGGACAGAGCACTCCTCTTTAACTACTTCCTTCCTGTTTCTTCTGTCCTCTTGCTCCTCTTTCTCCTTCCTGACCCATCCCTCATTTTCCTCCTTCATTGTTTTTCCTTTTTCACCCTCCATTAAGTTTCCCTTTTCCCATCTGCTCTCTTCCTTTGTTTTGCCACTTTCATTATTTCCACTCCTCCCTTTTTCCTTTTCCCCTTTCTCTCTTTCCTTCATTTTTTCTTTATCCCCATTTCTTGAATTTTGTTTCTCCATCTCATTCCATCTCTTTTCCCTTTTACACCCTACGTTCCCGCTTCTCTTCTTCTCTTTTCTCCCTTTCTTACACATTCACATGAAACGTATCTTCAGCGCCTTCTGTACAGTGAATAAAGGCCAAAGCCTTTATTTTTGTCACATGTACTCTCGCACAGTGAAATTCC
>JAOTRR010000059.1:680936-693369 GCA_028570945.1 Gogo arcuatus
CTCCAGATGGGTTAAATGCAGAGAAAGAATTTCACTGTACTCTAAAGGTACATGTGACGAATGAAGGCTTAAAAAAAAAATTCCTTTGAGTATACGGCACTTTCGGAAGGATGGCTTGAGGAAGAATGGGCCCAGGCTCCTGAAAGAGCAAATCCTGGGGTGCTGCGGGTTTTCCATCTGCCAGGCCGCCAACAAATTCTAACGCTCGGTGTATCAGGCTGAGATTGATGCTTGCAGCCAGATCAATGCTTTCCTGAGGACCACCAGGCGGTGGCTGCAGCCCAAGCAGCATTCAGCCATGCAGGTCATAGAGCGGGTCGCCATGGACTGGTTCCTCCAGTGTGCTACCACCAGCAGAGTGCATGGCCGTCAGCATGAGAGTTCCCTCAACCCCCGACGAGCTCATGGGGGGGCCCTGGAGACATTGGATATCAGCAAGCGGGTCCAGTCCCCTCCAGTGCCTGGCAGGCCAGTGCATCCTCCCCCTTTGGCCAACCTAGAACCCCGGCAGTGCCCTCCATGCACCACGCACCTCCCCCCTCGATGAGCCCATGCCGACTGCACCCGAGCCCCACCTCCTGCACCTGCCCGGAAACCATGGCTAGCTAGCTGTGTTATCCACTCACCTTCCAACCCTCATCTCCCTAGCACCCTGTGTGGATCGAGGGGCAGCCAGTCCAAGCCCTTCTGGACTCTGGCAGTACCATCACTCTGGCCCGTCCCTCCGTCTTGCCTGAGGCTGCAGGACACTGCGGTACCGTCAAGGCCACCTGCGTGCATGGGGACGCATGAGAGCTGGCCACCGCCTACGTTCGCATAAGGGATGAGAGAGAGGTGTGTGGAATGTCACTGTGTGTGGTGCCTGATTTCCCTGTCCCTCTCCTCCTAGGTCGGGACTGGCCTGGATTCTCACAAGAGCTGCCTGCCACCAGGAGTGCGAGGAGACATCGGGTGGCCCGGGGAACCGCAACCCACCCCACACCACCCAAAGATGCGTGCCTGGCTGGGGGACATGAGGATCCCAAGGACTGCGCTGCAGGTGTCACATACCACAGTTAACCCACTCTCACATGTGTTTGAGCAGATGGAACATGAAAGGAACTTTGGGCAGGAGCAGAAGCAGGATGACAGCTAAAAAACTGCTGGGACCAGGTGCACTTCCTTGAGGGAGAGGACCAACAACCGCACCAGCCGCTCCCCAAGACCTACTTCCTGGTAAGCCGAGGCCCTTTGTACCAACACACGGAGTGCCGGGGACAGGGCCTCGACCTCTTAGTTGTCCCTTGCTCCAATGTGGATATCATCATGCACCTGGCACACTCACACCCCCTAGGCATCCACCTTGTGAGCCAAAACACGCTCGAGAAGATTAAGGATCACTTCCTCTGGCCAGGGATGAACGTGGAGGTCAAGAATTTCTGCCAATGCTGCCCCCAATACCAGCGCACCGCACCTGAAGACCTGCTCCTGCCCCGCTCGTACCTCTCCCGATCATCGGCATTCCCTTCAAGAGAGTAGGGATGGATCTGTGGGTCCCCTTTCCAAGTCCACCCAGGGTCATGAACACATCCTGGTCATTGTAGACTATGCCACCCAGTACCCTGAGGCAGTGCCCCTGCGGAAGGCCACCTCCAAGAACATCGCCTGAGAGCTGGTTCTCCTGTTCTCTCAAGTGGGGCTCCCCAAGGACATCCTTACCGACCAAGGTACCCAGTGGGTACTCCAGCCACAGCCCCAGTGGGCATACCCCCATATAACAGTCACAAAAATGGGTGCGCAGGACAACCCCAAAGCCTACATCAATCTCTTTCAGCATACTGCGTAATTGTGCACTTGGCCAACTTTGCAGTGGGAGGTCTGCTTGTTACCACTTTTTTTTTTTTTTTTTTTTTGGCAATGGGTTAGCCGTACCCCTGAACAGCATAGTCAGCATTTCCACTCACTGACCCCTCAGTTCCGCTCACCGGCCACCCTTTTGCCTTTGTCCAACAGCTTCAAGATGTCTGCCAAAGGTGGCTGCTAGCAAAGGAACATAACGCTGACAATGTCATTAACTGAGTGGTGCTAGAACAGTTTGTTGCCTGGCTGCTGGAGGGGTCAACGGAGTGGTTCCAGTGCCACTGTTCAGCATCACTGGAAGAGGCAATTCGGCTGGTGGACACCATGTGACAGCATTTCCAGGGACAGGAAAGCCCCCCACCCCTTCTCCCTCTCTTCTCTCACTCTCTTCCTTCCCCCTTTTCTCCCCACCCTCCCCCTGTGCCTGCACCATGGAAACGGGGGCCAATTCCCCCAAAACCAGTTCTGCTTCACCCCCTCTTCATCCACTCGAACATCTCCACACAGATAAAACCATCCATGACCACCAGGACCAGGGCAAAGTCTGCAGACATGGAAGGAAAGGTGGACAGTTCCAGGATCAGCATTCTTTCATGGAAGCAGGAATACTTATATGCATTCCTGAAGCACCCCAGGCCTGCCCCAATTGAGTAGGAACATACCACATGTTTGAATATACAAGGGCATACACATCAAGCCCTGGTGGACTTGTGCTGTAACCAGACCACAGTCCATCAAAGCCTGAGTCAGTGTGGGGCATTGGGAAATGCACGATTGCTGAAGGTGAGGTGTACGCACAGGGACGTTTACGAGTATCCGCTGGTGCCAGTCATTAAATTCTGAGGAAAAAAAACAAAGCATAGTGTGGAGGCAGCAGTTAGTCCCCGCTTCACCCATCCACTAATTCTGGGGACAAATTGGCCAGGGTTTCAGGAATTAGTAAGGAAAATGCTTATGGATGGGTCCTGCAATAGCAAGGCATGGGTGGATTCCAGCACAGCTGGATTCCAGCACAGCTTTGGCTGGGGAGCTGGTCCTTGGGGCCATCTACATCAGCTCCACATTAGGGGGACATAGAGATTGGGCAGGGCTCTGTCCCCCCCACTCTTCACAGGGATTCCTCCCTTACTTTTCAATTATTAAAGATAGATTATATTGAGTGACACAGGACACTCAAACCAAGGAAGAGATGACCCAGTTCTTGGTCCCAAGGAGCCATAGGGGACTTCTGTTCCATGTGGGTCATCATCCCATGGCTGGGCATTTGGGGCAGCATAAAACACAGGAACCCTCTCATGGCTCTTTTTTTGTTTGTTTTTTGGGGGGTTTGTTGGCCGGGCATTTGCAGTGATGTTTACAGGTGGTGTTGAGCATGTCAGGAACGTCAGCTGGTGAATCGGTCAGCCATCCAAAAAGTGCTATTGCACCCTCTTCCCTTAACCAAGATCCCTTTCAAAAGAATTGGTATGGACCTCATGGGGCAAATAGACCAAACTGCATGAGGGCATTGCTTTGTGTTAGTCTTCATGGACTACACAACATGATACCTGGAAGCTGTGTTTCTATGCAACATTTCCACAAGCAGTGTTGAGACACTGTTCCGTGTTATCTCTCGAGTCAGGATTCTGAAAGAAGTCTTGACTAATCAGGGCGGTAATTTCATGTCATGCACACTTCGCGAACTGTATGAATTACTAGGGATTAATAGATTTGTACTAGTGTTTAGCATCCACAGATGGATGGGCTGGTCAAGGGTTTAATCAAACACTTAAAAACATGAGCCACAAGTTTGTTCACCATGATCCTAAGAATTGGGATAAGTGGCTCAAAGCTCTATTATTCACAGTACAAGGGGTCCCACAAGCCTCCAGGGGTTTTTCCCCCATTTGAATTATTGTATGGGCACAAGCCTCGTGGCATCTTACATGTCATTAGAGAAAATTGGGAGGAGGGTAAACTAGTAGAAGAAGTTCAGTACATTCTTGATCTGCAAGCAAAACTCCACACTTTAAGTCACCTAACACAGGAGAATTTGCTACAGGTGCAAAAATGGCAATCCCGGCTATATAATAGGGGTACTCGACTAAGGGAGCTTGCACCGAGAGATAAAAGTGCTTGTATAGCTACCCATGTCAAGCTCTAAACTACTTGCGAAGTGGCAAGGGACCTGTAAGGTCAAACGGTGAGTCAGAGAAGTCAACTGTGAGGTCAGGTGAATGGATAGCTCTGGCAACAATGATTCCAGAGAGGTAAAAGAGCTAGGGCTGGATGCAAGTCCAAAAGGTGTGGCCCAATTCGCCTGGGTCCCCTGTGGAGACCACCTGTTGCCAGGTTGCAGGAGGACTACTCCAATGTGTTTTCGCCTCTACCCGGTTGCACAAATCTCATACCACACCGCATTGAGACTCCTCCAGGGGTGGAGTATATAGCCACCCCTACTGGCTCACCGAACACAAGAAAAATGTGAGTTGGGATGAAAAAGACTATGCTCAATACAGGGGGGTAATAGTGGAGTCGCACAGTGACTGCAGCAGCCTGGTGGTCTTGTTGTCCAAGACAAACAGGTTGGTCCATTTATGTATGGACTTTAGAAAAGTCAACACAATGTCTAAATTTGATGCATATCCGATCCCTCACATTGATTAATTGCTCAATCAGTGAGGCACGGCTGGCTTTTATTCGACGCTGGATTTAACTAAGGGATATTGGCAAATTCCCTTGACTCCATGGCCTTTACCACTCAGTTTAGTTTACACCAATTTGTCACCATTCGGTTTGGGTTGTTTAGAGCCTCAGCGATGTTTCAACGTCTCATGAACAGAATCCTCTGCCTGCACAGTGCCTATACAGCTGCCTAATTTGATGATATAATTTATAGCAATGACTGGCAGTGGCACCTACAACATCTGAGGGCTGTTCTGCGATCCTTGAGATGGGCAGGGCTCAGCCTACCCAAAGAAGCGTGCAATTGGGTGGGTGGAAGTACGATATCTGGGCTTCTACTTGGGTCGTGGGCAGGTGCGTCCCCAAATTGACAAGACCACAGTGATTGCAGCCTGCCGGAGGCCCAAGACCAAAAAGAGAGTGAGGCAGTTCTGGGCCTGGCTGGCTATTACAGGAGATTTGTACCTAATTTTTCAGACATCCCCAGCTCGCTGACTGACCTCACTAAAAAGGGGGCACCAGATCCGTTCCAGCAGATGAAGCCTTGCGTATGGGTTTTCAGCCAGATAAAGGCTGTTTTATGTGGGTGCCTACTGTTACATTCACCTGACTTTTCTCTCCCTTTTTTCTGCAGACTCATCGGACAGAGGGCTGGGGGCTGTTTTGTTCCAGGTGGTGGAAGGGGAGGAGGGTCCTGAAAGCTCTCAGTGAGAAAGACCAAGTACAGCACCATTGAGAAGAAATGTCTGGCCAATAGGTGGGCAGTCCTCACCCTCTATTCTGATCACACCCTGCTTCAGTGGCTCCACCACATGACTGATGCCAACACATGGATCACTTGTTGGTATCTGGCATTTCAGCTATTCGAGTTCAAGTTCGGGCCCACTGGTGGTGGCGGATTACCATTTAGAGAGGGGAGTTAAAATATCTGAGGCTGTTAAATTATTTCAAATCAATGATTTTTGAACCATCAAATGATCATTGATCAAATTCTGTATTTTATTGGTATGGATAAGAGATCAAATCATGATGATATGGGCATAAACACTGACTTTGTTCCACTCAAGTTCTGTCTGTATGGGTCTCTGGGTACTCGAGCCAAAAAAAAACAAAAAACATAAAACAAACAAACCCCAAGCAAATGAAGGGTTACAGTACAACTGTAAATAGTACCACTGTCCCAGGTGGGAAAATGCTAATAGTGGCATGTTCCTACAAATCAGTGTGTGTAATATTCCATCTCAAACCACGGTTGCATTTTCTCGAGTACTGTCCTGTTATTAAATGACTTTAGATCACAAAATACAAACCTTTGATCTTTTTATTGCAATCCACATCTTGCTGTGCATTCCTGTGAATACATGCAAAGCAAAATATATAATGCAATATTGATATTTATATACTATATATTATATATACCTTCTTTACAGACTTTAAATTAATTTCACAAAAAGTGTCATGATCACTTTCCTTTTTAAAAAAAAACATCTGGCACATTTAGGCTGGCTTCAGACAGACAGACAGACACTTTTCTCACAGGCAGGAACTTCTTTGGACTTGTTCACTGTAGCAGGAGACAGACATCAATCCCAAAGTCTCAATAAGAACACTTAAACGATGTTTAGTGCACTAGTATAATATAATGTTGAATATTTTCCCACAAACTCAGTTATTTCAGCTGGAGTGTAAAAGGTTTCAGCGATACTAGATGTACATATATTTCTACCATAGCTCACAATATCAGCACGTCAGTTTGAAAGAAGTACTTGCGGCTTAAGATTAATAATAATAAGAACAATAACTATATTAATTCAGGCAAACATGGCAATAATACAGAAATCCTCAGAGGCCACGAGTTACTCTTCTGTTCTATGATCTCGACAACAAACTGACTGATTTCGCTAAAAGAGGACACTAATGACAACTTTTAAACAAGCTGCACAATATTTGTAAATCACTTTACGCGAATCTCACCTGCTGTGGACGTTGATCTAGCTAGGTTCTCTAAGTAATGTTCAGCTGCAACTCTCAGTGCAACACCAATTCATTTAATACATGCTTTATTTAATACTTTTATACTGTCATCATAGCTAACGAAGCTATGTTTAGTTACAGTGACAGTCTTGGTATAGCATTAACGTAGCAGCTATTTTCAATGTAGCAGCAATGTTTAATTTTCGTATTATTTCAAAATATGTATACTGACAATTGTATTTTGTTATATTGAGATCACGAGAAGAAATATTATGTCATGATCTTGAGATCAGAGGACAGAAAAAATGAATAAATAAAAATAACTCCTGGCCTTCGCGGTCTGCTGTATAAGACTGATGAGCTTCAAGTCAGATTTTTTCTACCAGACCCTCCATAAAGTCATAGCTGTTAAAAATCAGATGCTAAAAATAAAAAACAAACAGAAATCAAACAAACAAACATTCTTACACTGTGACGTCACAAAAGAGAAGAACATGAACAAAAGGAATGGATTTGCTACTCATGAATTAAATATTTAAATGGAAAAACATGATAAAATTCATTACATTAAGGTAGTACAGGAGCTGATTTATCACTTGATTACAGTTTCACACATTCATGTACAGTTTGGGACGATAAAAATGAAAAACCACAGCAAGAATTAAGTGTATTTCTGCCATGCAAGAAAATAAAATTACCATTAGCATCTCATTATTATCAGATACGAATCTTTATTACAAGAAAAGGATCTCCCTACTACTACTACAAAAAAAATCTCGTTATTACAAGAAAATCTCCCATTATCATCAGGAAATATCGTGTTTTAAAAACAAAATTTTCATAATATTTACCTTGTAGTAACAAAATGTCCCTTCATAATAACTAATTGTTTTCTCGTAATAATGAGATGTTTTCTTGTAGTTTTTATCTTGCAGTAATAAGATGCTTTTCTCATAATGTTTACTCAATGAAATGTTCTCAAAATAAAAAGATGTTCTAGTAATAATGAGCTGTTTTATAATAATAATAATGACGTTTTCTTGTAATCATTTTTCTGTAGCTGCGAGATACTATTCCTGTAATAACAATACACATCTCATAATAACAAGATAAGGATTTCTTATTCTTGCGTGGTAGTGATGTGCTTCCGTAATTATGTAATGCAAACTAACATTAATACATACAGTGTGAGGAAGCAGTGAGGTAGAAAATAAAATATCATATAATGTGGTTAGACAATAAATGACTAATGCCCCCTTTTTGCTTAAATTCCGCACTGCGTCCTGTACGGTGATTACCACGGCCTCGTTGACCTGGAGTTTCCTTCTAACGGTATCTCTACAGACGTGTATCGGCTCACCCGTTAGCCTTCACGTTAACTAGCAGAGTAAAGAAAGCAATGAAGAAAGTAGTCATCTCACCTGTTATCTAAACATGACAAATCTGTTATTTTTAAAAAATATTACATAAAGTATTGCTCCTAGCTTGCTAACTGCCAAAATACGGTGATTAGCAAGCTAGTAGTCGGGACAGAAACAAAACCCAAACACATTAAGACTGACATTAAAACGCTCCTGTTTACACTACATCCGCCATTTTGAAGGAAGGAAGCAGTGTCTGTGAAAAGGGAGCAATGCCTTCTGGGTAAGTTGCGTACCTGATGTTGTGGTTATAAAGTAATGGATCTACAGTTAACATGAACAAGGAGACGTAAACAAATGGAAGTAAACAAGGTTGATAAGGTTGTATTGGACCACAGCCTTATTACCACTAACGATTCCCTTAGAAGCGCTTTTCAAGTTTCAACATTTCCACAAGTGCAGAACCCAATGAGGAAACAAAAATATGCAAATCAGGAATGTGTTAAAGTGCAAGATGACACTACATGTGCAAGTTAAAAAAAGAAAAGAAAAGAAAGAAACTAACAAAAAACGCCTAATTTCTAACATTTTGGTTGTAAAATAATTAGCAAACCTTTTTATCTGCTGCAGCTATGCACAGCTGACTTGTTCAAAATTATATAAATGAAGATACAAGATACTCAAAAAATATGATAATTGTCTCACAGTGAAGCAGATCATCACTGACAGCGATGCCGATTCTTCCTTTGTCTTTGTGACAAAAAATAACTTGCAAGTTTAAGGCAAACACTGAAGCAAGCCGATAAAGCGAAGCCTCATACATCTAAACTAAACGACAGTTACGATACGACCAATACACGTGACCTCGGGAGCAGTCGTACATTATATAATACAATTATTATATACACCACTACATACACATTACCACTTCCTCAATACAAACCCCACACCTTAACTTACACTCCAGAAAAAGGAGACATCAAATATTCAGACATGCCAACCAAAAAGAGGAATAATGTGTAGTATTACGCCATACATTTCTGATACAGATCCTTCACAATCACTTGTCTAAGGTAGAAACTGGAGTGTGTGTTTAGGGCGCCACTTTGCGTGTGAACTTTTCTACTGTCTACTACATTTAAACTAAAACTTGAGTGGCAGTTGGCAGGTCTGAACATACAGCAAAACGGTTAAAGAACTTACGGTGTATTTGGTAATGGCTGAATGCTGTTCATTCTTCATTGCCCTCTAGTGGCCTGGAGGACTTTTTGAGCATCGGACATAAAAAGCATAACAAAATAATATATAGCAGGTGAATTATGAAATATCTCCCTATAGATTACATAATATACATAAGCTCAAATTCTTAGCGGAAACATTAATTTTAATTTAAAAAAAACTCCAGCCTGACTTAAATCAGTGCTTTATATTGCACGTTTCATGGACTTACTGGCATTACTGGAAACATCTCTACTTTTTTTTTTTAAACATGAAAACCTTATTCATGTATGTGATGCTATTCTGAACAACCATCAAACACAATATAGGTGCTAATGTTGGGGTTGGGGCCTAAACATTCACAGGAAGTGATGCTGTATATGAATATAGCTAGACAACAGTGACAACAGGCTTTAAACTCACCATCTTTTGACATTTAAGCAAAAAAGCTCAAGTTACATATAGAGGTTTAGTCATTGTTTGAGTTTGCCTAAAAACCTACTGGTGCTTGCCTACATTTTCAGAATTTTCAGCTCCTTAAAATTAGTGTCAGCGACAAAATATTTATATCGGTCGGTCTCTACGAAAAGCTTGACAAATCATATACAGAACACAGTAGGAAACCCGTAATGGTGGAATGTTATTCAGAGCTCACTGTTCATTGTCACCCCCCAGTGGACCTGAGGACTTTCACGCTGAACCCAAAATGTCAACAAATAAATTTACAAAGAAGCGTTAATACACAATGAAAATGGCAGAAACAACATGTCTCTCCGTTCATCTGCACCCCCAAGTGACCTGGAGGACCTTTTCCAGCATTACCATTACTTTCAACGCACAAAGTTGCTGACATCAGTTTACCCAGTGAAAAGATGAAACCCGGACAAAAAGATGTTAAAGATATTCACAAAGTCACAGCAGCTCCTCATCACAACCTGGATGCCCTTCTTTCAGCTTGGACCCAAAAAACTCCCAAATATTGTTTATTTCTTCAGCATTCGATCTGGGACTGCAGCTGCCTGCGTAGGGTGAGGGTGCGCCGATGAAGCTGCTGCATCTGCTGCATCCGGTCTCGCTGTCGCGCTAAATTCTGTGGCATCGGATACCTCTGGCACCCATACAGGAAGCGGTAGGGGATTCGAACATGGCACGCGGTAGCCCGGCAACGAGGCTGTGGCATCGGAGGAAGCAGCATCCATCGTTTCCTCTCAGCGCAGTACCGGTACGCCTCTTTTCGGTACTGCTTGTCCACGTCGTCGCTGTTTTTCCAGCCACCGATGACAAACACGTCGTCTCCGAGGAAGCACACAGCGGCTCCTTCAACGCTGGTAACCTCCGGAGGCAGGCTTTCAAGGATCTCATCTGAGATTCGGGCACTAATTTTCTGCCGTGCGGCTTCATCTCGGACATTAGTGTAGCTTCTCGGACAGCAAGATGCAGTGTGATAAAAATTTGTGGACGCCACAGCCATCTGGAAGAGGCAGTAATTGTCAATCAGGGGCAAAGAATCAACTTCTTGCCACTGGCGACTCTCGGTGTCGTAGCGAGTCGTCACGGTCTTGAGCCCATCATCATTGTCTGTATCCACAGGTGTCCTCGCCGTTATGTAAACGTAGCGATCTTCGACGCTAATTGCTTTCACATCTCGCAAGATTTTTGGTGCCGATTCCAAATTGTGCCATTTATCCTGCTCCGGTTCGTAAACGCTTACATCCTTGAATCCCGGGCTGAAATTCCCGTGCCCTCCGATGCTGTAGAGAATATTTTTGACGCATGTCAGGCCGAATGAGTGCTTACGCGTCGTGAGATTGCTCACTTGCTCCCAAGTGTTGCGATTCGGATTGTATCTTTCCACCGTTTTGGCAAATCCAGGCTCCATTGATCCTGCGACATAGACATACGAATCTGTAACTGCGATTGCATGGCCATCAAGGTGATTATGGATATGCGGAAGGTTCACCCAACGATCTTCGTACACGAAATACCCAACACACTCGCTCAAGTAGTCGCCTCCTTCTGAAACGCCACCGACTACCATGATGACGTCCATGTTTTGTCCGAATCGAGGCTGAAAAGCGGCCCAGAATTCCGAATCAGACGCTGACTTTTTATGGTTTTCAAAACGGATGGCGTGACTCTCCACAGCATCCGAGACGAGTTTGAGACACGCCTCATTCCGTGCCACGAGTGGCTCATTCTTCACCACCCTCGTCAGGTAAGTGGGTTTGATCTGAGGCAGCCTAAGGAGGCGGAAAAGCTCCTCAAAGTGCCGCTCGCGGTCCTCAGTGCCCCGATGCACCCACTTGACAACAGCGTCGAACAAAACCTCTTCCGAGTCGACCGTGATCTCTGCATCGCTCAGCCAGTCACGCACCAGGTGGAACGGGAGCGTGTAGAACTCGTCGTCTTGGATCACCCTGTGGAAGTTGCGGCGTATCATTTCAGCAGCGCGCAACGCCAGCTGGTCCAGTGTGTACATGTGTGCCAGGCTGTGTACAGCCACGCAATTCGCCAGGCTCAGCTTCCGCTTCAGGAAATCACCACAGAACTCCTTCAGCTGCACCAGCAGGAACCTGATGGATGAAAAGAACAAAAATTTAAAACTCAAGACAACAACGTGGGATCATCAACATCCACTAGTGCAGGTGTTTCCAAACCCTGAGGACCATCTCAGTAAATAAGATTTTTGGAGCAAAAGAGCATTCTGTTTCTGAACAAATTAGGTTTGAGTTGACTTTGTTGCTTGGACCCCTAAAAAGCTCTGAAGATGTGGGTTGTGAGCTCCACCTCTGTGACAAAACCAAAAGAGGCACATGCTCCCTGGCTATACTTCCCCTGGACCCATGTTGAGAACCACTACTCTAGTGGACAATGATCAATTACTATGAAAAAGCTACGATGATGATCCTCGTGATATCTCAGAAAAGTGTACCGTGATGGAATTTATCAGAATATTGGTATTACATTCACCTGTCAACCAGCTTGAATGGTTAATATACTCAGCAACCAATTGCTTCACTGGAAGACAAAAGAATTTTGCACCATCACAGGTTTATACTAATGCACTTGTTCTAATACGTTATCGTTTCTATAGTAACAGCTCATTCACAGGAACGTGTACGGCTGACGCGCCACATAAATGGTGTATACCCTTTAATACGGTGAAGTCTTCTCTAAGGAGAAATGTGTTTGTTTAACATTTATGGAAGAAGCCTCCAGTGTCAGAGGTAAAGCTGTAGCTAAGTTTTCCAACACCTTCAGGACAGAGGAGTTTACACTTTGCGGTTTCTTGGTAACATGACAAGCTACGGTTCCCCGGGCGCTGCAGTATAGCTGCCCACTGCTCTGGGGGTGTGTGTGTGTGTGTGTGTGTGTGT
>JAOTRR010000059.1:720714-730735 GCA_028570945.1 Gogo arcuatus
GATTCGATGTTAATTCTACAGCTTTGTAAATGTTCAAGCTTTAAATGACCATAAACGGATTTTTGGTGTGAAACTGAGATTTTGGTAGATTTTGGCTAGATTTGACCAAACTTCACTGCTGGGATTTTTTTTTCTCCCAGAACTTGTACAGAATAAACGCGTGTTCAGACGCACTGCGAGTGTATGTTGCCACCACAGGAAGCTATATTTTGCTCCGTGTCTCCTCATGTACACACCCATGTTGTTGAATATTTTATTTATTCACTCATATCCTACATGCACATTTCCTTTATCCACTCATTCATTCATCTTCAGAAAGCTCTTTGTCCTGATCAGGGTCATGATGGATCCGGAGTCCATCCTGGGAACACTTTAAAGCTAATGTTTACTCAATTTTTATTAATTACTACTTGTTATTCAACTAAAAAAATCTAGTTTCACTAAATTTAATAGCTATTTACCACTGATTGTCAGTTTTCACCAAACTTGATAGCTAGATTTTAATTGAAAAATAATTTTAATTAAACTGGAAAGCTAGTTTTTAACTAAAATTAATGCTTAGTCTTTAATATTTTATACCTAGCTTTCAATTGATAGATATTTTTTATTCAAATTGAAAGTGAGTTTTTAGTCAATCCGATAGTTCATTTTGATGGACAGATACTTTTTTCTAAACTTGAAAGTGAGCTTTTAATTGATAATTAGTTATTATTAAAGCTAGTTTTTATTAAATTTGCCAGCACATTTTGACCGATAGTTTTTAACTGCTTTAACTGCTATTTTTAATTTTTTTTAAAAATTAAACTTGAAAGCTAGTTTTTATTCAATGTAGCAGCTAATGCCACTTGAATGTTTACTAAATATGAGAGTTAGATTTGACAAAGATTCATATGCTTGTTTTTATTGGATAAGTTTTTACACATTGGCTATAATTCAAGAATTTTTAGTTCAAGTCTGAAGAAAATGTAAAGAAAATGCTTGCGTGAATGTTCTTACAGTATTTATACACGTGCTACAAGCTTCAGTTTTGTTTGATGTTAATTAAAACACAAACTTGTTGGAGCTGAGCTTCTGAGTTGACATGTATATCACAGACATTGCAGCGATGTGATTGGTCGGTGGAGGTGGAGTTGATGGACGGCTGTTTAGGGCGGGGTGTGGCACGGGATGAATCCACTTTTCCACCCCGTTTTCGTGGCAGCATGCAGTGACCCCTGAGCATCAGTCTGTGCTTAGAACCTACAACCATGACAGCATCAGTCAGAGCAGTCACATCCTTCCCATTGCACTTTACCTGTTTATTCATATGGAGACTTTTATACTTTGTACAACTGGAAATGATTTTTAGTCTAAAAATAATAGAAAATGAGCTGACATACAATAATACTCGAAACTATTTCCACAGATTATGGTTTTTTTTGTTAATATCTTTTTACAAGATTCAAATTTCTCAAACTTGAAAGCTAATTTTTATTAAATGTGATAGGTAAGTTTGATTTATAGCCAGTTTTTACTAAATTTGGTAGCTAGTATTTAATTGAAAACTTATTTTAAACTTGAAAGCCAGCTTTACTTTTTACCTAATTTGATAGCTAATTTTTTTTCTGATAATCAGTTTTACTACTTAATTTCAAAACTAGTTTTTAAATTGATAACTATTTTATTAATCATAACTATTTTATTAACTTGAAATCGAGCTTTTACAAAATTTAACATTTTAACTATCTAGTTTTACTAACTTTGATAGCTAATTTTCACCAAATTTTGATGGTAGTTTTTAACTGATAACTAGTTTGTTTTAGATGTTAAAGCTAGTATTACTTAATTTGATAACTAGTTTAAATTAATGACTAGTTTTTATTCAGCTTTAAAACTAGTCTCTTTACCAAATTTAATAGCAGGTTTTTAATTGATAACTAGTTTTTATTAGACCTGAAAGCCAATTTTTACCAAACTTGATAGTTAATTTTGACTGATAGCCAGTTTTATTACTTATTTTCATAGCTAGTTTTTAATTGATAATTAGCATTTATTAAACTTTAAAGCTAGTTTTACTTTAATTTGATAGCTAGTTTTTAAATTAATAACTTGGGTTTGTTTTTGTTGTTAAAATTGAAAGCTAATTTTTACCAAATTGGACTGCAATTTTTTAATTGATAACTAGTTTTCTAAAACCTAAAAGCCAATTTTTACTAAATTTGGTTTAGCCTTCATTTAAGTGCTTAGTGGAGAGACTACAGTACCTTTATAATGATCCTCAAGCTGCGAGCCAGAGTTGACGGTCACTTTACAAACAGGACACTGAAGACTCTTGCTGCATTTCCTCCTGTTTCTGTGTCCCTTTACAATGGATTCAGAGTCCCACAAGTGTTTCAGGTCGTCTGGAGGCACCAGAGCAGGGGATTCTGGGATACACTTGCTCTCACACAGCCTTATTGAGGCAGAAGTGTGTGAAACGGGCGATAGCGTGACTGAGATCCCCTGAACACGTTCATCTTCTGAGTTTGATGCCTGTGATGAACAGACTGGTGCTGTAGAGGGAGGGAATGGAGATAAAGACATTCATGATTAGTGTGTTTACTTTTATGCTAGTTTGTGGATAGTTTCTTTACACACACACGCGCACACGCGCGCACACGCACGCGCACACGCGCGCACACACACACACCTGTACTCTCTGACAGACTGTTGTCTTTCCCCTTGCCATCCTCCATCTCTACCTCTGTTGGATTCCTCCGCTCCCTCTCCCTCCACACAGACTTTCCCAGAATCCTTTGCTTGTTCTTCAGCTTGTCTATGGCTTTGAGTTTGCGTGCATGCTTGTGCCCTTTGTAGTGCGCTTCTGCTTGGTTCTGACAACAACCATAGAAGAAAAACAGCAGTCATTTTAGACAAAAACAACAACAAAAATATTAAACAAAAAAGCAAACAAATGCAAACATATGATCAAAAACTCATAAATAATAATGAAGTAAACAAATGGCAGAAACGAAATTTTAAGAAAGGAATTCATTAAAACCACAACTACGAGCGTGTGTGTGTGAGAAGATACAATATTTGGATTGGGAATTTATAAAAAAAATGCTACAGAGACAGGAGAAAAAGAAATAGAGGGAGAGTGTAATGCCTCACAGATCCACTAGAGGGAGAAATAACATGCAGAGCTGGAACTCAAGGTCGTACTGGATTCCAGTGGAGGTATTCTTTCACAATATTAATCTTTTATTTAATATGTAACTTCACGCTCGAGCTCTAAGCCTAAACCCCCCAACACTGCATAATTTTGAAAAACACTAAAAAGTGGGCAAGGAGCTGAGTACGGGGCGAGGGGGGGGGATGGGGGCGTAAACTCCTGTGAATGATGAGTCTCGATCAGCACACATTTGAAAATGAGCGTGGTTTCACAGACTCCCACTCAACGGTGGGGCTGAGGGAGGTGGGCCAACCAACTTTGATTAGAGGACATTAACATTCTTTTACAATAAAAATTTTAATGACATAGAGGAATACCCAACGGTCGACTCTACATTAGCATCAGCCTTTCAAGGTTCAGGATAATTTTAACCCGTAGATGGAGTTTTGAGCCGTTTTCTACCCATAAAATGTGATTTTTATAAAAAATGGTCAATATTAACACCAGCATTGATGTGCTTCTTCATACTACAGTCATATCATTTAGTTTACAACTCAAAAAACACATTTACATGTGCAGTACCTCTTAAAGTGTTTGTCAACCCCGCTTATGCCAGTCTCTGTAACTCTTTGTTATTTGGTACTTCTCCAGTGTTGCTTAGCTAGTGAATGTAATTCAGGAAGTGGGAGAACACCACGCACCCTGAACAGCAAGAGACGTTAATCTTCACAGTGGTTAAATACAGTAGGTGTCTCAGAGTGTTAAGGACCCAATTTTCTCTTGTCTTAAGGTTTCAACTCTCTCGCATTCACAGTAAGTGTTCCAAAGTGGTGTACATTAACTTATTCCTCTGAGGAGTAGGCAGCTGCTCCCCCTAGCAGACACCTGCTTTATGGAATCAGCAGGAGCGATGCTGCAAAAATCTAGAGGTCTTTTCTACTCACATTCATACTTGTACTTGTATCAAGTAACAGGCAAAAGACTAATGAACCTAAAAGAGGGGTCATGGTCAGTAACTATATAGAATAAACTATATAGAATAAAAAGATAATTAGAATAAACTAGTATAGAAAATTCCAGATTTTGGACATGGAATATAATGGATACAAGTCAAGACTGGGCTCATTCCATGAGGGGGTTGATTTCCAAGGAACTTGATCAACAGCATAAAGCACTGAAGAGAGAGAAATCAGCAACTTTCTCCTAAAATCCTGCCTCCCACATGCACCACTTTGCTCCATCTACTGCCAAAGCCATGCAGCTTGATTGGTCCCATTTATCACCAGAGGAGAGACTGAATGCATCAGTGACGATGCCTGGGAAGTGGTACAGCCCGCTTGAGGAAAAAAAAAGCCCTGAGCTGTGGTCAAAAGAACCGCTCACTAGAGTTCCACAGGCAAGACAAAACCATTCTGACTAAACTGTACTTTCACTTACCAATATTTTGAGGGGACAACTAGGGAAAGTGTGATGTCCATTTTCATCACGTTGCCATTAACATATCTACAAATGCACAATACAAAATACCTTTTTTTATACACGCAGCAGTGGGCAGGTGGCAAGTGGGCAGGTGGCACCTTAGTCATAAGAATCAGTTGCACCTGCTGGGGTAGACCAATCCCCTGGTCTTTACAACCAGCATTTTGCATTATCCTCTCTGGCTGAATGGTTTCCTGTCTCTCTGCTAAAACTGATATTCACATGTCTTCTGTCTGTTGTTGTTCTGCCTTTATCTTCTTCTAGAAGTTTTCAGTACTTGTTGGAATGGACCAGACTTTCTTATGCTGTCACACTCCACACATCCACTAGAGGGTGAAAATGGAAACAGGTGAAAGTGGAAACCTGTTCAACTCCTATTCACTTCTCCGTTACGCCTGACAAACTGCACCTACTGCCACTTTATGCTGCTTATTTAAGGACTCTGATGTGTGTGTTTGTGTGTGTGTCCATCTCACTGCTGAGTTGAAGCGCAGGTGACAGATGTTGCAGGTGATGATTTGTTTCTTCTTTAATGATTGTGCGATGCTGAAAGTGTGGCTGATAACTGCTTTCTGAACAGGATCCATCTTTACACACACACACACATACACACACACACACACACAGAAAGAGAGGGAAAAAAAAAAAACTTTGTAAGTGTAGTGCTGAAGCTGCACTCAACACAACTTCTCACTGCAAGATACGAAATGTTTACACACACACACACACACACACACACACACCACATTGAAGTTGGAGAAGAGGCTGAGAGGTGATGAGCTGTTTACTCGCAGAGGCAGAAAGTGCTTCAGGTCCATCTGAGGCTGAACAGGAAGTGATGTAAGCAAAGCACTGCCTTGGACTGGACTTCCTGTACAGACAGGAAACAGCATGATTTAGACATGAGAGAAGTTGTGTCTCTTTATCCACATCACTGACAGCAGGCAGCAAATTAAAGGAAAACTTTAAGAGATGAGTGGGTGATGAACAGATGAGTGGAGAAACATAAGGAATTCTTCTAGACAGGTGTACAGCATGATACGATCAAGCAATTAACATCGTACCATTATTTGTGTCTTGTATGAAAAGGTTGGAACAAAAAAACTGGCCTGCGACCAAATACAATAGCATCACGACAGCGTTAAACTGTAAATTATGCTCTATACATGGATGGATGGATGGATTAATAGATGGAAAGAAACAGAGATGGAATGATGAATGGATGGACGGTAAGAAAGTAGATAGATGGACGGATGCATAGATGGATGAATGGGTGAATGGAAAAAGATGAACATATGAATGAATGGATGGATGACAAGAAAGAGATGAATGAGATGAATGCAGCAGATAAAATGATGGATTGATGGATGCATAAATTGATTAATGAGTGAATGGAAAAGGATGGATGGATGGAATGATGAATGGATGGATGCATAGCTAGGTAGATGGATAAAAAGAAATAGATGGACGGATGGATGGATGATGGAAAGAGACAGATGGACGGTAGATGGAGATAGATAGATGGATAGATGGATAGATGGATGGATGGATGGATGGGAAGAAAGAGATAGGTGCATGGATGTATAGATGGATGGATAGATGGAAAGAGATAGATAATGGAAAGAAGAGCTGGATGAATGCATAGATGGATGGGATAGATAGATAGATAGATAGACAGACAGACAGATAGATAGATAGAAAGAAGAGATGGATAAATGCATAGATGGAATGATAGCTGAAAAGCAATGGAACTATTTTCTGACGTTATGTTCTTCAATGGATTATGTAATTGTAACATTGAAATGATGGATGGAGGGATGGATGGATGGGTCACACCCTATCATCAAGAGATCATGAGTTCAAATCCTGAAGATGACACAGTTATCCTTAGCAGGAGTCTATGGAGCAAAATGGGCTCTCTGGGTGGGAGGGGCATACTCTCTCTCTCCTGTCCATTACAGCAACATTAGCCAATTGTGGGCATTTGTGAGCTCATGCATGTGGAAGAAGGCAGATAGCACTTTCCTCCAGGTGTGTTACACTGTCCTGTGACATCTCTGAAAAAGCAGGTGTTTGCCTTCACCCTCCCCGGATGGTATAATAAGGGAGAGGTGGATGGTGGGTGGGAACTGGCAGGTGACCATATTAGGGAGAAAAATTGAGAAAAACACCAGTTATTCAGGGTGGATTTTTGGAGCAGTAGGATGCCTTCTTTAGCATTAATACTTGTAGGAATGTAGACAGCTAGCACTACAAGTCAGACAATACATCCCTGAGGAACCACAATTACACATGTAAAATAAAAATATACAGCACAGCTGGATATAAATAAGATCAAACTGCGAGCGTGCCAGCTCGTGGATCCGATGGCAAATCTGATGCCTGTTTTAGTTTGGATCATTTCCACTAAATAGATGGGATTGATGTGAATGCATGCCAGAGCAGTGCTGATATGCTATAATGCAGAGTGTGGATAATGGGCAGCGAATAAAGCTTTTAAAGACCCATCAATGTCTATGTTAACACACTGAGGCCATTCAGCGATATGAACCAAAGTGAGTGGAACATTCCATTTCCTTGATTTCCACTGTGTTAAATGAATACCATGTTATTATAGCTAAATCCATTTTGTGTGTGTGTGTGTGTGTGTGTGTGTGCGCTAGAGTAATGCAATTTATCTATGCATCTACTTCTGAGCGTTTTAATAACTGTATAGTCATGTAAGGAAATTAAAGTAAAAAAAAAAACATCCACAAGCAACATTTGAAATATTTGCATATTATGGAAATGATATGCAAATACTGTAATGTACTGTGTGATGCTTAGTGAGGTCACAGTGGGTCAGAATAAAATGAGCATAATCAGTCAGGTCATTTTGTGGTGTTTACCAGTACGTGATTGGTGTTATTTTATTTATTATTTTAATGTAATGCACTCATTACAGAGAGACGCTAGGAACTTAAAAAAATTGGTTTGCACATGGACAAATTTGACCAGTGTACTACGGCAAAGGTTTTGTTCATTTAATCATTTAATGATGATATATAAAAACACTATCCTTTCAATGGAAACAATATATATACACACTGTATTTGATGTATTTTTGAAGAAACACAAATTGGTCTTTTATATTAACTATGACTTAGCAACCTTTCTCAGCTCTTATCTACAAAGGTTTTTTTTCTGTTTGTTTTATTTTTACTTTTTGCTTTACTGTAGGGTTGGGCTGATGGACGATGCCATCGTGCATCACTGATGGCTGACAGTCATCACGATGTTGAGCCCAGCAGATTCTGGTCTGGACATTACGAGGAGGCTTGAGCAGCTTTTCAACCTCTTCTCTCTCTCTCTCTCTCTCTCTCTCTCTCTCCATCCATTCCCTGGTGTGCAATCTAATTTGACTCATTCAGAGAAATGTAATTATAACTGTTGTTATGCGGCATTAACAGAAAAGAGCACGTCTTACACCACGAACACAAAGTGTTTCTTTTAAACGGGCACAAAAATAATCCATCCAATGTCAGTCTGTCCCATCAGCATTAGCCGTTTAAGAGAATTGGGGGATTTAAAGCACCAAAGTGTTACTGCTAAACTCCAGTCATGTCTAAAGCTTTCGCTTCATTGTACATTTGTTACGGATGGATAGAGACCGGGAGCAGAGAAAGGAAGGTAACACGTGGGTAGGTTTAATCCTAAACTGGAAACAGAAACACTGCAGAAACATGAAAATTACGAGCAACTTAGTAACACAGGAAAAATGCTAAAGTAGATGAAAAAGGAAAAGACAAGTCATAAACACACAAACTAATGAAACAAGGAACAGGTGAACACAAACAGGGAAAAAATGAACCAGTCACTAGGACGAGGGAGGAGACCGAACCAAACAGAAACCAAAGCTAAATGCTTTGTTTCCATTTATTGCAAAGTGTATCTGATGAGTTGTAATTAAGGCACACACGCGCACACACACACGGCTTTCATCCACTCATCCTCAACACACACCCTAGTGAGTTTTATCTTGGGCTGCACTTAGAGATCCAGTGAGAGAGCAAAGGTCATGCGCTAATAACTGCTCTTGACATGCTAACAGTGTTTGTCCCCAATGCCAGTGTGCGTGGAATTCATTCTAACTTTAACACACTCAACATTGTACACACACAAACACACACAAACCTTTTACAAATACAGACTGACAAGGAACTGGCGCTGGAGCTGGCATGGGTTCAGGAACCATGTTATGCAATTTTTAAAGAAAACATTTAAGGAAATTTGCTTTGGTAATCAGGATTAAACTTGTTCCAAATAACTTAGTGTAAAATTTACCACAAAGAATTCTGCGTAAAAATGCTTGAAAGAATTCTGGGTAAAAGTTGCTTTTAAAAAATTCTTGGTTAAAAGAAGAATTCTTGGGAAATACTTGCCTCAAAAACTAATGGGTAAAATTTGCCTTTAAATTATTCTTAATAGACATAGCCTACCTTAAAAAGTGACACCTCAACTGAATTAGGATTAGAAGTAGAATTGACTAAAATTAAACTCTCACATTTGGAATTTGTCTCGTAGATTATCAGATGTTATAGATCTGAAATATAAAGCAGACTGAAAAACTCTGAACACAAACCCAGGATTTAAGATATTGTTACCCATGCTGTTTCTGGCTCCTCCGCTGGTTTTGGCCTTGTTGGCTTGCCGTAGTCGGCGTTGGTGAGTTTTGCCCTTGTAGTGGACCTGAGCCTGAGCGCTGGAGTTCAGCCGAATATTACACACTTCACACAGCGTTAATGTTCGCTGCTTTCGCTTACGTTTCACCTCCGACACCTCATACTCCACACCCAACAGATGACTCATACCTGAGAAGGTCAAAGGTTAAAGTTTTATTCATAATATAACTGTAATGTGAATTTCATAAAACTTATACAATAGTTTAAAGGAATTCCTGCTTTGTTTCTCATTCTTTGTAAGTTTATATGAATTCTGGACCAAGGGCTTCACTTGACAATTCTACCCCACACCACCAGAGGTTCCTATCACCAAAATACTAGGCCACATCAGGGTCTACTGTTTATTTCCTCTTTTACTCATGGTTTATATACTCTGGTTTTGAACATTTAATTTGAAACACTAATTTTTAAATTTTTAGCACATCACAAACTGCTGGAAGCCTGTTCAACTTAAGACATCTGCAGGCCCACATTAAGACCCTGGAGCAACTCATCCGAGAGCTTCTGTTTGCTGATGATGCTGCCCTTCTTCCCCACTCAGAAACAGCCCTGCAGCATATAACAACTTGCTTCACAGAGGCAACTATTTGGACTTGAAGTCAGCCTGAAGAAGACAGAAGTTCTCCATCAGCCCGCACCTCAGGAAGAATACCACCCTCCCCGCATCACCATTGGTGAGACAGAGCTG
>JAOTRR010000059.1:779013-789831 GCA_028570945.1 Gogo arcuatus
CAGCCATTTTGCCGAGTCGCTTGAGGTGATTATCGAGAAATAGTCCAAATTTCTCGACCAATCAGAGCGCGCAATTTTCTATAATCACCTGAGTATTTATAGTAATATTCATTAACCACCTCAGGACTTTCGACTTAAAAAAAGAGGGAAAAAACATGGACGCTTCCACAAAAGCGTGTTTTTTTTTGTTAGCTCTGTCAGAAAGGTTTTTGGTGCGTTTATACTTTTACAGTTACAGGCTTGAGTGGCTTTTGGTTCTGTTCTACTGGAGTGAACTTCAAACGTTCATGCAACATTTTGGACTGAAATTGCAGCACAGGAATTACAGCAGACAACTACAGCGAGTGGCTTAGCAACAAGCTAGCTGGCTAACATTGGTGATAACTCACTCATTTTTCAATACAAAGAAATCAGAATAAAACTGGAAATAAGTAGACTTAAAAAAAAGTTTTGGAAAAACATTAAACGTTATTGATTACCCCGAAAAGTGTTGTTATGAGAGATGGATAGATAGACATACAAATAATCAAACGTAATAAATATGGTTGTTCAGTTCTCAAACATCTGAAATGAAACAGTTTGTCTATCACAGATTTTTTTCATGTATCGTTATAAACTGTGTTTTAAGATTAGAATTGTCATTTTCTTTCGCTCAGAATTTGCTAAAAGCTAAAGAATCGTCAAATAAACAAGGCAACGAAAGAATAAAATCCATCATCTGATTTTTTTCTTATATTTATAACGGTAAGTTTCGAAACTCAAACCTAAACAGGAAAGCACAGACCCCTAAAACCCGGACCTTAGTTATCGTCTCATTCAGAGACGAGTCGCGGTTTGAGTCTTTAATCTGGAGATTACGCTCCACGCTGACGCTGTGCAGAGGATGATGGGAAGCACACACACTCCTGTCTGCTTTTAATTAGATGTCGTTCAGCTTCCTATCAGCAGAAATGCCCTTTCACACCCAGAGATTACAGGACGGAGAAGTGTAGATCAACGCAAAGCAGGGCCTTTCTGGAAAATGAAATGATTCCTCATAAAGATCAGTCTCAGTTACCGGGAAAAAAAGAGGCTACAAAAAATGTGTGGGATATTTAATCACAGTTTTGGAAATCTTATGTTTAAAATGGAAAATGAAATAGAAATCATGTCAAAGATTATTTTATAATTCATTATGTAATAAAATAAAAAATATTAAATTCTGCTGTTATATAAACAAATCAGTACATCAAAGAAAGAAAATATGAAAAAATGAGAATTTTTTTTAAAAAAATTATAAAAAAGAAAATATGGCTCATGGCTAAATATTATTTGAGAAACAACAGGGTTTTGGGGGTTTTTGTTTTTACATGTGCAGATCAACTCTGAAGTGTTCTAAAATCCTTTTTTGTGCATGCCCATTTTGTAGTGTGTGGTATATACAGTAATTCTTCCATCGATTTATATATAAACTGCCATTTTCCCCCACTGTGGAAATCTGATGTATAAACGATGAAGCCTTAATGAAAACACTCTGACATTCATATTAAAGAAACATCAGCATCAGTTTAACTAGTTGCACGTGTCATGTTTTTACATTGATGTCTTTATTATCGTCTTCCTTTCTGTTAAACCGCCGTCTTTCCCTTTAAACGATTAAAGCAAAGTCAGAAAGCATGTTTAAAATATATATTTTTTTAAATTAAGCGAGATGCTGAGTCCCAAGATCGCTTTAAGCTTCTTGTCTGTTTTCTACAGTCAGTGGTCTAGAAAGTGAGAGTAACAGGGTCCCTTTGGAGTCTAAAAGCAGCTCAGACTCCGATTCAGGACAAAGCCGGAGTCAGTAGGGCTCACTGGGATTTTCTCAGCAGGACGAGTCGACCTTTCAGCCTTGGTGTCTCGGAATCGGTGGGGGGCTTGTTCAGCACTCTGTGTGTGTGTGTTGCGTACAGGGTTAGTCTGTTCAAGTCTCAGATCCATGACAGTAAAAACAAGGACAGAGCTTAAGTAAAAATGCCATCACAGCTACTCTTTCACTTTTTGTTTCTTTGGCTCGACGTAGTGTTTAGGCTAAAAAACTAGTTTTAATTACACTACATATCAGATTAGGTAACTTGAGCGAGCTAATCCTTTGCGTCTCGAGCAGTAGCTAATTTACATTAAGTAGCTATCCGAGTTCTGTAGGCTATTTTATTTTACAATTAAAACCAGAATCCAAGTCTGCTAGCACGCTGGCTAAGATTAGAGACAGAACTCCGGCTCATTCGAATAGCAATTAAGGGGGCCAAGCACCTTCAGAACACTGACCCACCCCTTAGAGACAGAGGATGACCAGAAGCCATTGGGACCATCAGTGTTTGTTCCCGAGGACATGCTACACTGGAAGGCAAAATGTAAAGCTGTTGCTAAGATATTGTGTCACTTCTTGTTTTCAGTCGTCCTCCCAAGCAGCAAATAAAGCTTGTTTCTTAACGTTAGGTCATGTTGTTAAACATATGTGAGAACTATGGTGTAAACAGGTAAAGGCGTGGCTGAGCTGTCCCTTCACTTCCTGTTTGGAGACGTTGTTGTCAGGTTTGTTATGGATGAACTGTCCTACATATCAAAATCAGAGAAACACGTTTTATTTGGACTGCTCTGTCAAAGCTGCGATTCAAATCTGAGACAAAAATTCTTAAAGAAGAAGCAAAAAATCTGTTTGTGAAATAATTCAAAATGATGTGAATGAACATCATGATCTCAGCTTAACCCAAAGGATCAGAGGAAAGAGGAATCAGTTGTTTGGTTACTTTCACTGATGTCTTTTTATCTTGGATTTTTTTAAGTGACATGCGAAGAACACAGTCACGTTAAACTGCTGCTTTTAATAAAAATCTAAACCATGAAAAATTCTATTCTATGTTTATTGCCATGCATTTTACTCAGTCGAAATCTGTCATCCACAGAAAAGTTTAAAAAAAAACAACTAAGGAAAATAATAAAAGGCTTAACTGTACAAACCGTACAGGAGCATAAAAAGAGAAATGGTGTCTATTTGTTTATTTGTTTATATTTGAAAAAAAAAACAATTTTTATGAAATCATTTATATGCAATAAGTTTCAATAATTTTGTCAAGAATTAATGAAAAAACAATACATTAAAAGGAACACTGTTACTAAACCTGTAAACAAGGTCCATTATGGTTGATAAGTTGTCAATAATATTATTTTATTAACATTAAACCTGAAGTGTGTCCCAGTGCAATCAAAATCAAAGAATTTTTATTTTCAAATTAAAAAAAAGATTAAAAATGAAATTCAGGAAGTAAGAACATGAATACACACTGAGGCAAAATAAATAACATGGGAGATAAATGGACACTTGCTGATTTCATCACATTCAGTGTGTTTTGTTTGCAAAAATGAGCTGCTAATGTGTGTGTGTGTGTGTGTGTGTGTGTGAGGGAGAGAGAATCACCGAGGTATGAGATGTGCTTGGTGTCAGTGGTGTGTGTTTGGACCAATCTCAGTCTGAGACTAATTAGAGCTGCAGGTGGTGGTGTGGAGCCTCATCAACACACACACACACACACACACACACACACACTTCATTAGAATTTCTTTGGGTTTCTGCTTCTGAGCTTTAAACAAAAACACAGAGTTTGTGTTAAAGGAAAAGACTTTCACTCAAACAGCAGTGAAGAGTGTGTGTTTGCCTCCTGAACAAACTTGTTTATCTTCTGCACACGTTCCTGAGTTCCTGCTCTCTGACACATAACTTTTACTTCCAGCCTAAAATACATTCTTTTGTGTAACTTGTTCTTTCTTACTTTGTTTCTTTTTCTTACAAGAATCTCTGACATTTATTCTTCTTTCATTTGGTGCAACTATCTATCTGTCCATCCATCCATCCATCCATCCATTCCTCCTTCTCCACCAGCTTTATTTTTTGTCAGTCTGTCATTTTTTCTTTTCTTCCTTCCTTCCTCCCTGTATTTCTTTTTCCCATCTTCTCTATCCCTGTCTGTTCTTTCCTTACTATCTGGTTTATCTTTATTCTTTCTTTCCTGTCTTCTCACTCCTTCTTTCTTTCAGCCCAGTCTTGTCATTTGTTTCCTCCTAAGCCCTGACTGAGTGAGCAGGTGAATTGTGAACGGTTTCATCTCTCACTAACTGAAACTCTTTGTCCTCTCGCCCTCGTAGCTCTGAGGTGTAACTGTGTGTGTGTGTGTGTGTGTGTGTGTGCGTGCGCCTTGCTGACAAGGGAAACTCAGACATTAACACACTGAGCACAGTGGATTGTCCCAAATGCATATGTATTGTCTGGAATATGTAGGTTTAGGGGCTGTGTTCCAAATGTACAGTGTGAAATAAGTGCCCTATACCATGTGCTGTACATAAGGGCAGTCTGCTTATAAACCCTACATAGTGCACTTTGAAGGAACCATTTCATATTCGTATGTCCTTCCTGATTTTCTACACTGGGTATAAAATAGTATCTGAAATCCTATACAGCGTTTAATAATTTAGTTTCTTGTTTGGGGGGGGGGGGGGTGCACAGTGTGGATCCTGGGTTATAAAGCCTGAAGATCGTCTTCTAGTGTTTTTCAAGCTGTGATTATCTAACATCTAAACAGGAAATTCTTTCCTGGATATTTTTGATTGAATAAATATTTAAAGATGAATGTGTTTTAATACACAAATGACTTGGTCTTAAAAGTGCGTCCTGTGTAAATGACCTGAATGTTGTTTGATTTATGATTTCGTGTTGATGGTTACGCTTTAATCTCTCAGTGTGACCTGGGATCATGTTTATTAGCCACGTGTATACTGTGTGCTTTTGTTTATTGAGTGAAACCACTGTTACATTATGTCTTTCTCTCTCTTTCTCTACCCCCCCCCCCCCCCCCCCCATTCCTTTCCTTCTTTTTCTGTCTGTTCTTTTAAAACCCACAGTTTCTGTCATGCTTGGTTTGCGAACAAGCCCCCCTTTTTAGGTTCCCTTCCCCCCCAGTGGAGCCGATGACTTCATTTCAATACTTATCAGTGCTGACTATTAGCAAACCGGTAATGGGGGGGGGGGGGTGGTTCAGGGTGACTTGGCCCTCCAGGTACAGTGGGTACTCATACTTTCTGGCAGAAGTTTATACAGTATGTAAGATTTGTATGCTGATGAGATATTGACATGTGATGCTGGGATGTAGTCACAGATCCTGAATCTCAGAAGGCCATTTTAAAATTCTTACACACTGACTGAATGGTTGAGCTTCTCCAGATTGTAGACAAAAAGTTCATCAGAAGAAACAAAGCAGTAAAATGTGTTCCATAAATCAGCTTACTAATCCATTAAGTTCTGATAGTGCTGAAGGACCTGATGAAATGGCAGTAATGGGTCAAACATCATGCATATGACCTCAGGAACGTTCAGTAAGAAATGATATGGAAATGAAGCAGTTCTAGTTTCCACCCCCTGCTCTATATGGGGGCTGATGGTTCCCCCTCTCTATTTACACAGCGGGATTGACGTGAAACTGTTAATTGTTTGCTCTCCAGACAGCGAGGACGTGGTGCCTTCAACTTTCCTCCTCCTCCATAATCATCAGCAGCAGCATGACAAAGCTCCGGGGGGGAGCGGAGTGGCGCGGCGCGCTCAGCCCGCACAGAGAGTCCGGAGCCCGGCTACACATCTCAGCCACGCCGCGGTGCTCCGGGACCTCCGAGGAAACTTTGCACCCAAACTCCGGGGTTTTGGCGCAACACAGCGGGGCTATGGGGAGTGTGTTACCACAGCTAACCAGCCCCGCAGAGAAACCTGTACCCGGACTGATGGACGAGCCCCAGGTCGGGACTCGCGGTGCCTCCCGACTCCGCGCGGATCAGCACGCCGGAGAATGGGCGCCGAACGCGGGCAAGAAGAAGAACTATCAGCGCTACCCGAAACCTCCGTACTCTTACCTGGCTATGATCGCCATGGTGATTCAGAACTCGCCGCAGAAGAAGCTCACTCTCTCCCAGGTAAGACTCAGCACCTGGGGGGAATGGTAAAATGTCTCATAGTTAATCTGTATCACACTTCCTAATGTGTGCTGCATCAAGTGCTATTTTTTGTAATGTTATGTTCTCCATCCATTCTTCCATAAACCGCTCTGATTCCAGTTAGTCTGATTAATTTGAGTTGATTAATATTTTTGCCCAAGGTATTTGCCACAATAGCTCGGGGTCTTTTTCTGAGGTTTGCTTTTGTATTCCTTAAAAATGACACAGTTAACAATTCCTTCTGGAAACAGCTTTTTGTCAGCCTCAGAACTGTAGTCTGTTTCTTACAGAGCACTTACAAATTTTCTTTTTATCTAATTATTGTAAATTATAGTAATGAGATGTTGTTTTGTATTTTGTATATGATACCCTATTTACCTAAAACTGATTGTCTTTGGCTGAACAAACATGCAAAACAAACATTCTATTCCAAGAAACAAGAGATGTTTTTGTACAGTAATTAATTTCATTAAAAAAGAGCATATAAACTTTTTAGTGTTTTGCTTTTTAACTAAAACAGACAAGGACAGATTCCGCCCCAGGCACAAACCCCTTAAGCAAAAAACCAAAACCATGCGAAACTTCCGAGGTCCAGGCCTCAGTGTCCTCATGGCTAGTTGTGGTCATGGTTAAAGATAAAAGATAAGATGAACTTTATGGGGGAGAAAAAAAGTCTCAGATGATTCTGTATATTGCCTTTTAATGAATTCAGCATAAAGAATTATAATACAATAAACAACATTAATTAACAAACTTTAGAAATAGTTTAACTTAGAGGTATAATCCTATTCACTAATACAACACACACTGTATTTGGTGCTGGGAGTGAGTTGAAACTGGAGCTCTGCTTCGACAGGGTGATAAGAATGAGGGATGAAGAGAGGAGGAGTGAAAGTAATGCACACTATCAAGTGTGTGAAGGTCAAAATGTCACCTATATTAATGAGGGATAATTAAACGACTGAACACTAGGATTACCCATAATGCACATCATGTCATTTAAATTGTACCCTTAAGATGAGGGTGTAATGAACTAAAGTGTCTGTTTAATGCTACAGCTTTAGCCGGGTGCATTAATTTATGCATTAAACTAATCTTGTACCTGTAAGATATTTTCGTAATACAGTAATGTAGTTTTTCCAGTAACAAGCTACTTTTTTTTCACCAAGTAGTGGTGTAGCAGGACAAAACTAGCATGGTGGATATTTTCCAGAAACAAACTGAACCAAGCGTAGTGAGTTTGCAGTTAACTCAAATAATGTTAACTGCTTCTTACTAAGAGTGAGAAAAGCACCATATTTTATGGCGTAATCTGTATAAAACGTACAATAAAATAGCTGCAGTGTTAAGTTTCCTCAATTTGTTGCTTCAGTGTAGCTGGCATACAGGTTGACAAGCTAACTTGACAAGCTACATTCTCAAAGCTGCTTCCTCAACACTAATGCTAGCCACTCTTATCTGACTAGCTCGGTAGTGAAACAGTTATAACGTCTTCTCTTTTTAACGACTCATTTGTGATGTCTGCATCGTCCCAAAGCACATGCTCTTTTAAAACGTTTCTATAAGAAACACTTCAAGGGTAACGCTAACAACCCTCTGTGGTCCGCATTACACCCGAGACTCCCAGAATCCCTTTTTGTTGTTGTTTGTTTTAAGGTAGATGTACGGTGATGATGCATGTCTTCGTGACTTAATTTTCTCCTTTCCTGTGCTCAGATCCTGAAAGAGATCAGCATGCTCTTCCCCTTCTTCAAAGGGAACTATAAAGGATGGAGAGATTCGGTGCGGCACAATCTGTCCTCCTACGACTGCTTCGTCAAGGTGTGTATGTCCTCAATGTCCCTGGAGTGGCTCCTGTGAAGAAACACTTTGATTTCAAGCACTTACAATTAGCACTGCTCCAGGAGTAAGCATGTGGTGTTAAAGCTACACAGATAACCAGAATAGTTAGTACTGCTGTGATGTTCACCTGACAGGGCAGTAGTGTTCTGGTATTGCAGCATTTTTTTGTTCTCGGGACGTTTTGCTAGGGTCAACGAGTGTTAGGTTATCTTGATCAATCAGTTGCACATTTTCTCGTATGACAACCACCAATCTTTCTATTCACTTCTTCAGCTTGGCATTAAAATAATTAATTTGATTATGCAATATAATTAGCAATCTTTGCTAAGCTACCTAGATAATCACAACCCGGCTAATGTTTGTGATTCTATCAACCCGAACTCACAAATCCGAATAAATATTGCCGCATATTTCTGAATGTTTCTCGTATGCTTATATTTGTTCTAAAAAGTAAAAGGATAAATCTCGCTCCAGGTGCTGAAGGATCCGGGGAAGCCTCAGGGGAAGGGGAATTTCTGGGCTGTGGAGGTGAGCAGGGTCCCTCTGGAGCTGCTAAAGAGGCAGAACACAGCCGTGTCCAGGCAAGACGAAACCATCTTCGCCCAGGACCTGGCACCCTACATCCTGCAAGGGCACACTCCTGCTCAGCAAGATGAAACGCAGCCTACCGGGCCTGACCTGCCCATCCGTCGCCCGTCCCCTGCTCCAGAAGACCTTTATCGTCCCAAACTGGACTCGTCCTTCGCTATCGATTCACTCTTGCACAGCTTTAGACCACCAGACGCGCTTAGGGGTCGAAGTGATGGATGGGGGGAGTCTAATCATCGCTCGCCACACCCTCGATATATGTCATCCAATCGGAGTGCGTCAGCCAGCTCCGCTAGTCCTGCGTCTTCCTCATCGTCGGATGAAGATTGGAGAGGGACGACGCGATTCGAGGCGGGAAAACGAGGAACAGACGGAGGACACCATGGAGCCGACAGATATGAAGATTATTTCCCGCCGAGCAAAATAGCGAAGCGCAGTGGTTCAGCGCCTCCTCCTTGGGAGCTGCCAACTTCTTACACCAAGTACACACCCCCAAATGCTGTAGCCCCGCCCAGTATGCGCTTCAACACGAACCCTTTCGTCCCTCTTGGCTCTGTTCCGTTGTACGGCCATCATGTTGCACCCAATCACTTTGGTGCCCGTTCTTACTGGCCCCTGTTATCCAGTGGGCGTGTTTCATTACAAGCTCCGCCTCTGCTAATGGACTTGGACAGTATGTTGCAGTCAGTTCCACCTAATAAGAGTGTATTTGATGTGCATACATCAACAAATCAATATGGACCTCCTTTTAGCAAGTATTCCTAATGCTGCTGCTGCTACTGAAAGAATATTTTTAAATGAGTAAAGAAAAGTTTCACTCTCCGTTCAAAAGCGGGAACGTTTTACTTTCACCGTCTCTGCCAGTGTTTACTTCAGGAAAATCGACTGATGAATGTAGTACAACAATTACCAAAAACTTTGCACTGACAGTTTGCACTCATTTGACCTTTTTGTTGCCATTTATTAGTTTTTTTTATATATTTGTGAGAAATCTTTTAAATGTTTACCTCCACATATGAATGTTGTATTTTAAAGCTCACCATTTTGAATAGGTCAAAAGCAAAGTGCTGTGTAAAAGCAGGGTATTTAACTGATGTTTACATGCTTTTCAAGTTGTTCCTACCTCGACTTGTAAAACGTTTTTTAAAAAGAAATGCTACTACCTTTTTTTTTGTAATTCTAAAATGCTACATAGCTAGCCTGTATGCTAAATTCCACATGTGGCTGTAATGCTACTGTAAACAGTAATGCTGGCTGATGGTCCAGTTACTGGTTTGCCACATTGATCTGATGAATGGTGTTGATCGTGTGGGTTACAGACAAGTGTGTGAAGGTGTGTGAGTCCCAACCCCCCGGTTTGAGAGAATCTTGGTGCCGCTGCATCTGCATGTTGATGGCTCGTCGTTAGTCTGCAATCTCCTGAGCTATTCAGGGGAAACTTATCAAATGCAGATAGGTGTGTGGGTGTGTGTGTGTGTGGGTGTAACATTGTTCTCTATTGTTAAGGGCTGTTTTATACCAAAAAAAGCTTCATTCCAATGGTTCTGTCCATTTCCTGCCCATCCTCCTTCAGAAACGTGCTTTATGTATATAGAATTTTCAGCATTTTTTTTGTTTTTCTAATCTTTTTTTTTTTTCATTTTCTGTTTTGAAGTATTTTATACAATACTTTATTTTATACTGAGATTTTTAAAAGGGACACACCAAACTGTGTGTACATACATTTAAAAAAAAAAACATTTTGTTCATTTTGATTTGGAAGGGTGGAGCATTTCCCCCACATTGTCCTCTTCGTTACTGCAAGTGGAACAGACTGTTTTTTTTTTTTACACAGTCCTTTATTTTGCAGGTTTTTCCCCTCTTTTGTCACATTGCAGCTCTCTTGCAGCTATTGTGTCTTTGCTACTCCTGTGTCTCACAACAACACCTTGTCCAACCATTGTGTTTTAACAATTTCCATTGTTTTTTACTTTGTGTGACTGTGAATGTATAAAGTATATAATTTGTCATTGACTGACTTTTGGTGAATTAAATATGTGAGGAATAAAACTGTGTGCTGCTGTTATTAAAGGAAAATAATCAATGACTTTACTTGTTGATTATTTTCTTATAACAGCACATCCCCAAGTATCTATTCCTCTTAGACCACAGCAATTTGCCAATGATTTTTTTTTCATTCCTAATTGTTAAATAATGACTTATTGTGCGGTACTTTTTATCCATTTATAGTTACAGTGTGGAACTTACACAAAACATGTTTCTGTAAAGCTGCAGCTTGTCATGTTAACAAGAAACCACAGAGCACAGTGTAAACTCCTCTGTCCTGAAGATGGTGGGAAACAGTTACAGCTTTACCTCTGACTGTTACAAAGCACTGACACTGGAGACTCCTTC
>JAOTRR010000059.1:873597-885579 GCA_028570945.1 Gogo arcuatus
GTGTGTGTGTGTGTGTGTGTGTGTGTGTGTGTGTGTGTGTGTGTGTGTGAGATTTACCTCCCGCTGTTGTAGGTGTGTCACGCAGTTTAAAATGAAAGACTTCTTCCATATTAATACACAATTATGTAAATGAAATGTGCAGCGCATTAAATATTGAGAAGTCCTTCAGAAGAACACAGTGGTGGTTATTAAGAGTCCTGAGTCAGGATGAAGAGGACGTTCAGCTTCATGTCCTCACCCTGAGGACCACACACTCAACACAATGTCACGTTTCATACTTATTCATTAATATGCATTTATTCGTGTGAGCTGTATTCAGACTCTGCTGTAACAGACTGAGACATGGGACATGGGATATCATATTACACTTTTTTTAATTAATGATGTTAAAAGCTATAATTAAGAGCTCACTGAGGTGTTCTGCTGCAAACCCGAAACTTGGAAAGTTCTGAGTTAGATTTTTTGTTTTGTTTTATTACATTACATTATTCATTTGAATATTGAAATAAAACCCCCAAAATCTCAGCATTTAGATTAAAAAAAAAAAACCTAACAAAGAAACTAAACTAGGTAGCTGAAAGCTAGCTGGCTAAATTAACTTTCAACACATTTTCACTGCTCTGTTTCGTCCGCTCTTCCTTTCGCAGCACAGAGACGAAACACCAGTAACTGCCTTCGCTATGCGGGTTTTGGGATAAACAGATTTCATCATCTGTCTACGACTTTAAAATGGAGATCTGGGGGTTTAAAGTAGCAGCAAAAATGCCAAGATGCTAAATTTACTCTTGGTTTCTGGTTGAAACTGTATGAGTTTAGATTAGTGTTAGCAACCTGAAACCTTACAGTTAGAGCAAATTAGCACCATCGGGTTAACATCTCCTGTGTCCGTTATGTCTTTTCAGGAAAGTAGCACACCAAATTCCCAAGCTCTGTTGCATAAGACAAGCTTCTTGAGACTTGCTTTTGCTAGCAAATTTAGAAGATGTATTTTTCTTCTTTGTCTGAACACACAGAGCCACTAGAATAGAATTGGCGACGTCAGGCCTGTGGAGAAAATGGGACACCGCTAAAAATATTAGCCCACTTCCACAGAGCAGAGATGAGCACAAAAACATGGCAGTGAACACAGACAGCTCAGAATACGCTTTATTGAAACCTGAAACACAGCCTGTGTGCAAAACCTCAGGGAAAGTCCAACTGCAGCTCTTTCCACAATTCACTCTCAGTGCACTTTGGCTTTGTGTAAGGCTAAAGACATGTTTGTCCTTATTTATCTTCATATATTTCATTTTTATTAGCTTTATGTATAAAATGTTTTACTAAACACACAACATTTGCACAATATTTTCATCATTTTTTTCAATGAAATGTGTAAAGAGCCAAAAGTGCGCAGTAAAAGCTCAGAGTTTGAATCTGGCGCCATCTTGTGGAAACCCGTCCTAACTACATGGACGGAACCGGAAGTGGAGTATTTGTTCTTCAATAAATCTGCTGAAAAAGATGTTGCTACGCTCCAATAAAGCTGAAGCTGTTTCATAATTAAAATTATGATTAGAATTAATATGTAAACGAATAATTATCCTGATAACATCTGCACGGACGGTTTACTATCAACATTAGCTTTATAACACAGCTTTATTTTGTTTGTGTTCTTTTTTTAATGAATTAGGAGAAATAAAAACAGATGTACTTGATACATCGAGATTTTATTTTGTTAGCTAATTTGCATAATCGTGTTAATACAGTACTTTTTAAATCTAGGACTGTGAAATATGTCTGTACGTTCAGTGAGGAAAGTTTTAGATGTTTTCTATACAGCAAATACGATTATTTATTTGCTGGTTTGTTTGGTTTTAATCGATACAGCATACATTCTCTCGTTCCCTAAATTTACATCGGCTCGTACTGATTGGCTATCTCATAGTTTACCCGAGTTACCCGGATCCGGAAGTAGGTCAAGTCGTCAATTTTCCCACCTGTATTCCTGGAAACCCCTCCCCTCTTTGCATGATTGGTTAGTAGTGTACCGTCTGCTGCGCCCGATTGGCTTATACTATGTTGTTTGGGGAAACTACCGAATCGTTACGTAGGAGGCGGGGTTTGTGTGAATACGGGTGGGGAAAAACACCAGGGGGGGGGGAAGTGTCATGTTTTGACAAGGAACAAGTGAAAGAGAAAAGTCCGACATCTTGCGGTGTGAATATTAACAAACACAATTCGTCCATCTTCACTTAAAGTAAAAATAAGCACTAAGGTGAGTGTCTTGCAGCTTGTGCTGTCGTTTGCTAAACTGAGTTTTACCTAGCTAGCATGCTAGCTAACATCAGCTATGCTAGCTACTAGCCTGTGAGTTAGCGCTCCGTCTGAACTTTAATAACATTCATAAACTTCTATAAATGACCAGATTATATTGAAATTAAACATTTATTGAGTAAAATATAAACGTGGTGCTAGCTACGCCTCAAAATATGTCAGTGGCTAAGTCAGCAAAGCTAACTAGAGCGCTAACTAACTAGCACCAAAATAACGACAAGATTCTTTAATTAGCGCTTAAAAGATTAGCGGATGACTTTTCCCCCGGAATTTACATCAGCTGGTGAGCAGTTTGGGATTATGATCATGTCTCCGGGTAGCTGTGAGTGTAAGAGTTAATCTGAACACTTTATCAGCTTTTCTCACTTCCCCAACCCTGTGTAGAAACTGGGCTGCGCTGATTTATCATTCGGACGATATACCGCGATCTGGAAGGCTGAAACTGTGTTACGCCGATAGTGGCTATAAACAGGTAAAAAGGATAGCGGAAGTCTGTAATAAACAAGGAAGTGTAACTGCTGGTGCATTGCTGTGCTGTTGGAGGAATAACACAGGTTGGGATGTGTGTAGGTCTCGTGAGAAGCTTTCTGAACCTCAGAGAGAACTCTCCTACTCCTACAGGAAGCTCGCCTTGTTGTTCCAGATTGAACCTGCGTTCTTGTCTTATTCCTGTCTGAGCCCCCGGACTCGGATCCACATCGTCAGCGCGTCGCCATGGCAGGTCGACCCAACGGGCCGGCCGCGGGGAATAAGATCTGTCAGTTTAAGCTGGTTCTGCTGGGCGAGTCGGCCGTGGGGAAGTCCAGTCTGGTCCTGCGCTTCGTCAAGGGCCAGTTCCACGAGTACCAGGAGAGCACCATTGGAGGTTCTCACTCACTTTTATTATGACTTTTATTGTTGAGTTTAAATGATTCGTGGACTAATCCTGAGTCTCGTTTTTTGCGTCTAGCGGCGTTCCTCACACAGACAGTGTGCCTGGACGACACGACAGTAAAGTTTGAGATTTGGGACACAGCCGGACAGGAACGCTACCACAGCCTGGCCCCGATGTACTACAGAGGAGCTCAGGCGGCCATCATCGTCTACGACATCACTAATAAGGTGAGAGGACGTTCACTCACTCAGTCTCTCACTGATACTCTCTCTCTCTCTCTCTCTCTCTCTCTCTCTCATATTCTCACTCATTCACATTCTCTCACTCTCTCACTGACTCTCTCACTCACTCGGTCTCTCACTGTGTGTGTGTGTGTGTGTGCGTGCGCGTGTGTGCGTGCGCGTGTGTGCGTGCAGGACACGTTTGTGCGAGCGAAGAATTGGGTAAACGAGCTGCAGAAACAGGCGAATCCCAACATCGTCATCGCCCTGTCTGGGAACAAAGCTGACCTCGCTAACAAGAGAGTTGTTGATTTCCAGGTGTGTGTGTGTGTGTGAGAGAGTGTGAGTTGTGTTGGATTAACAAACTGCCATTTTAACATTGTGATGCGTGAATCGGAACAGGAAGCGCAGGCGTACGCTGACGATAACGGCCTGCTGTTCATGGAGACTTCGGCCAAAACTGCCATGAACGTCAATGAGATATTTATGGCCATTGGTAAGTACACACACACACACACACACACACACACAGCCAACCATTTTAGAAAATTTGACATGCCCGTTTTGTTATTAATTGCTGTACATAACATGTTTTTACTAGTATAAGGAAGAGGGTCAACAAAGGGCGGAGCTTAAATTCAATCTTATCAGCCAATCACAAAACTTATTAATCACTGCTAGTTTTTCAGTTTTGCGTCCATTGAAATAAACTCCTGCTATAAAGACATATTTATTGATTGGTTGGCTGATCAGATTTAGATCTAGCTCCGCCTCCTTATCGGCCTTGTTGGATCAGAGAATCTGATTGGCTAAAAGGTCCTTGCTGATGCTAACTTGCTCATTTCCTCATTTCCCCGTGCACTTCTCCCTCCTACAGCCAAGAAGCTGCCGAGGAACGAGCCTCAAGCTGGAGGAGGTGGGGCCAGTGGGCGTGGTCGAACAGGTGTGGACCTCCAAGACTCCACCCACCAGAGCTCCACAGGCAAATGCTGCAACTGATTCACTGATTCTGGTAGTAAAAGGCCCAAACAGAGACACAGAAGAGCCGAAGACCAGCACCTGGGATTTATAGTGGTGGTGGTGGTGGTGATGATGATGATTCCTTCAGAGATTATGTTTTTGATCACTTTTTCCTAAAGAAATCATATAAGCTAGCACTTCCTGTTTCTCTCTTTCACTTCCTGCCTGGTTTATCCATATTTTATGAAAATACTAACATGATTCATGTCTCAAGGCTCGTTTTTAAAACACAGTACAACAGCTGTGAGGTTGTTTTGGTGGTGGGTGGTGTGTGCACCACTTTTCCCTCCTCCCCTATGTTATTCTTGTCCCTTGTTGCATAACGATCTTAATGATGAGCTCATGGTGTGAATCTTTCACCCAAATCATTTTGTACACAAGTGAGTATTGTTTTTATTGCAACGGTGGACATCATGGCATTATTATCGGGGTTTCTGTCTCTGTGTGTGAGTGTGTGTGTGTGTGTGTGTGTGTGTGTGTGTGTGTGAGTATTACCTCTGACACCTGAAGAATCATTTTTAACATTGTGTTTTTTTCAATCTGTAAAGAGGGAAATAAAAAAAAAAAAGGAGGGAAAGATCTGTGTGTAGTGTGCTTCCTCGGTTTGAAACACAGTGGCTTTAGCTGATCTATACTCATTAAAAAATTCCAGGAGCTATGAATATTCATGAGTATGCAAATTTGAAAAACTCCTAAATAGTTAAATATTGCAAGCTTAGCAAACCAGTTTCTAGTCACAAGTTTGATATCAGTATCAGTCTCGAATTAGCTACCTTTCCATTTTCTCACCGATTTATTGCACAGATGCCCAACCTGTCCGAAAATAACGTTACCATGACAACCACCATCTATTCATCATATTATTTTGACTTAACTCACTATGTCAAGAAATGATCTTGTTTTAATGCAATGTCTCATCACTAACAGTATGTCAGCTCAATCACTTAAAATTGTTCAGTGAAATGATCAAAACATTATGTTCCTGGGTGCACTTCTAGTTATAAAGTAAAATAGTGACATGCTATATTGAAATAATTAGACATTGCATTAAAACAAGATAACTTCTTGACATAGTGAGTTAAGTCAAAATAATATGGTCAACATATCTTGAAATAAAGAGTTTCCAAGCAGAAATAATGAAACAGGTAAATAATAGCAACATAACATCTTAAAATAATGAGGTATTAAGTTAAAGTAATAACATTAATTTATCTTGAGGTAACGAGACAGTAGCTCGAAATAATGAGATATTAATAAGTAGAAGTATGTAACAATCCGTTTCAAAACACGAATGCGTTATAGGAACACATTTATCACCACATCGTGTTTCTAGGGGACGCGATTTAACGGCGGACACGCTTTCTCAACGTTTATTGGCTGATTTTGACAAACCTCGATCTGATTGGCCAAACTGTGGTCCTTCTCTGCGAGTGTCGACTAAAAAAACCGCAGGCTGAATCCCAAATGGCTTAATTCTTCGACATGGAGTGCACTAGGGAGGGTGTGGAGGTGTTATTTTGTTATTTCGATGTAGTACACCTATGTAGGAAGTAGAGAGTGATTTGGGATTCAGCTTTTGCTTGGCATTTAATAAGAACTTGGAGGAAACCGAATCGTCTATGAGCTAACTGTTATCGCTGTATTTATATAAGATAGTTATATGAATTTATATATATATATATGTACAAAGTATAGTATACATTTTGGGCTCGTGCTGCTTCCGGTTCCACATCGATGAGATTTTGTTCTGCTAGCACTTTTAGCTTGATTAGCGGCTAGCGCGCGCAGGTAGGCACACGCTAGCTTTTAACGGGTTTATTTTTGTGTTTAGATAAATAATTACATTTTTTTCTGATTTCCCGCTGACTGTGAGATAATCCCAAACCTTAAAGAGACACTTAATAAGAACACTTTAATGGAGTACTGCTGTTTATTAAATGCGAGCTGATGTTGGCAGACTGTTAGCCGGAATTAACCTGCTGCAGCGCGTGCTTTGATCATAAAGTGCACGTGCATGAATTTGCATAATTAGTCTGTGCTAAAGCCTTTAAGCTTCTTTCTCTTTTTATTCACTACCCATGTGCACATAGGATGCGAAATATGTCCAACAGGGAATCTACCTCCTTAAACCCTACAGAAGTGTTCCAATAGTTTATGCACCCTATGTAGTACACTACATGTCCAGTAGAGAGAGACACTGTTTCTCTGATCCTTGCTTCGTAAATACATGCGCTATGTGGTGTACTTACAAAGGGATTATGCACCCTATATCGTGTATTATATGTCCCATAGACAGCTTGTGAAATAACGACTTCTGCTTCCTAAGTAGTGCACTACACTTTCCATAAGGGGATGATATTCTGACTTACTGCACCCTACGTAGTGCACGCTTTGTCCAATACGGAGCCATGTATGCTTTCCTTGTTCCCTATAGAAGTGCACTACAATAATGTCTGGACTAAGAGCTCATGTACACTATATAGTGCACTGTATGGGTCCGACTATATATTCGAGTGTTCAGGCTCCTCACTCCTCAAACAAGTGCACTATAAAGGGCATGCGCGTCCTGTGTCGTGTCTCATATGCTCTTCATTGTTTTTTGAGAATTGCTTCCTATAGTAGTGCCCTACGTAGTGCACAGTATTTCCAATAGGGAATTCTGTTTCCTATGTAGTGGACTGACTTCTGTGTGCTATGTAGTTCACTACTTGTCTTATCCAAGTGCAAAGGGTGGAATAATGACTTATTACACAGATTGCACTTTGCACTGTCATGTCTGCTCTGTGTGTAATAGTCTTCATCTTTTGGCCGTGTTTCAGAAGATGTCCTTTCATCCTGGACGTGGATGTCCACGAGGGCGCCCTCCCCCTCAGAATTACCCCCCTGTCCCGCTGCGTTTGCCCCCTCCTCAGTCTATTGCGCCCTCCGTGCCCCCTCCCTACCCCTATGACCCCTCAACGCCCCACTGTTCCACGTACAGCCCTCAGTGCACCAACAACTACATGCCCAACATGCCGCCTCGTCCCGAATTCCCTCCCTACCCTGTCCCAGCGCCCTCCCAGGGTCCGCAGTGCCCCTTGCGCCCTCCTTTCCCACCCCCGCCTCTGCACCAGGGCTTCCCAGAACCCCCTAATTTTCCCCCGCCCCCTTTGCCTGTCCCTGCAGGTGGCCCTGCCCCTTCTCAGGGCTCATATCCTTACGTCCCGCCTCCTCCTCCTCCACCCTCGATGCCTCCGTCTGTACCCTTTCAGTCTGCCTACTCCATGAATTACCCCCCTCAGCCACACCTAAACCCTCTACCCCCTAATTTCTACCCCCCCTCTGAATCCGGTTCCTTCAAGCCTATGGAGCATTTCCATCACTTCAAGAGCGACAAGTCTCCCGAACGGCCGCGACGTCACAAAAGCTACGGGTACGGCGGGTACAGTGGGCACGGCGAGCGGCGCGAGCGAGGGCGGAGTCCGGACAGGAGGCGACAGGAAGGAGGGCGGTACCGGTCAGAGAACGAGAGGGGCCGTACTCCCCCAAGACACCGGAGCCGAGAGCGCAGCAGGTGGGCGGGCCGACTTTTAATCATTTCACCAGTTACGTTTATTACATCGGTTATTACCTACTTACAACCTGATGTTCACTCAGTTATTCAGTCCATTAGTGTACAGAGCTGCGTTACTTTAATGTTACGTTCCTAATATTGAAATCAAGGATCACTCACAGTAAATGCGTTGCGTCTTGTGTGTGTGTATGTATGTAATTTTAACGCTTTGTCTTTGCTCAGGGAGCGCTATCGTCCCCGGGACAGCAGAAGCTCTCCTCCGTCGGACCGACACAGGAAACGAGCACGCAGCCGCTCAGGAAGCAGAGAGAGAAAACGTGGACGAATGGAGGAGGACCGAGAGAGAGAGAGAGAAAGGGACAGGGACAGAGAAAGAGAGCGGGAGAGGGAGAGGGAGAGGAGGGTGGAGACAGCAGGAGGAAACAGAGAAAGAAGCTCCAGAGAGACTGAGGATGAGGAGGAGGAAGAGTTACTGAAGCCGGCGTGGATCCGCTGCACTCACTCTGAGAACTACTACTCCAACGACCCCATGGACCAAGTGGTAACATTATTTCACTGTTTACGACATTTTTACCATCGCATATATTAACACAATGCTTTATACAATCCTCCATTTCTACTAGATACACATCTAGAGTTTTAGCTAAACGTTTGTGCGAGCGAACTAGCTATATTTAATTCTGTAGTTTATGATGGAAAAGCCGCTCAGCTCTTCCCGTACTCCAGCGACAGCCACTTCTTGTAACTCTAGCTAGCATATTTAAAAACAAGCTAACATGCATCAACCAGGATTATTTGCGTACTTGTCGAACCCCTCCGTCTCTGCCCAGGGCGACTCGACAGTAGTGGGTACGAGTAAACTGAGGGACCTGTACGAGCGTTTTGAGGAGGAGCTCGGACGACGGCAGGAACGCGCCAAATCCTCCCGGCCCAAGTGGGAACCGCCCAAAACCAAGCTGGACCTGGACCATGGTACGATTCTCTCTTTCACACACTGATACCTGAAGAAATATTGGAACCAATCAGAGTCCAGTAAAGAGACAAATCACCACAAACAATACTATTAATAATAATAATAATAATAAGGTACATGCCTACTTGCATACTATCACATGCATTTGCCTGTTTAACAGCATGCCTACTTGAATACTTGCTTACTTTGCTAGTTGCATGCTACCGTGTTTGCACACTTGCTTGCTTTCCTACTTAGCTACTTGCCTACTAGCTTACTTGCACACGTGCATACCTGCCTACCTTCATGCTATCATACGTACTTACATACAGTATTTAACTACAAGCCAACTTGTATACTACCTATCTTGCATACTTGTCTACATCGTACAATACGCATCAGTCTACCTGGCTGCTTAGCCATTTGCATGCTTACCTGCTACTTTACTCACTACCTTACCTATTTTAATAATTAGGCTACAATTATTAACGAATATTTATTTCAGATTTATAATCAATTTAGTCTTAAGTAATAATTTGCATACTTGCTTACTTGCATACCTACCTACAGAATTCAAGAATGCAGTGTTATTAATATTAAAGGTGTGTGCGTGTTGTAGACGAGAGCTCGAGTGATTCGGAGTGCGACTCAGACGGGGACAGCAGTTGCTCCAGCAGCTCCGACTCTGAGGTGTTTGACGTGATTGCAGAGATCAAGCGTAAGAAAGCGCACCCCGACCGGCTGCACGACGAGCTGTGGTACAACGACCCGGGACAGGTCTGTGTACACACACACACAGAAAACACACACAGCTCCTGCTTATTTGCATACTAATTTCCATGCACACTTGCCTACTTATCTACTTGCATACTTTCCAGTTTGGCTCCACAGTTACTTGCTAATTGAACCACTTGCCTTTTTGTATACTACCTTATTAATATCATGTCAATAATAATAATCATAACACTGTATTCTGGAGTTTCAGATGAATCTGTCTGGCATTTTTAATAATATAACTTTTTGCATGTTTAAATGCAGTACTGTGGACGAGCGCAGCATGCTGTAGAATGTTCAGGACGATGTGTGTTTATAATCGTTTGTGTCTGTCCTGAAGATGAACGACGGTCCGTTGTGTAAGTGCAGCGCTAAAGCCAGACGCACAGGAATCCGCCACAGTATTTACCCCGGGGAGGAGGTGAGCACGTTCGTGTGCTATTATTATTATTATTATTATTATTATTATTATAGGATAATAATATGTTCATTGTATAGCATTGGACAGTAGGTGTATGTATTTACTGATGGGATTAAGGATTGTGGACGCCGCATTACTGATTGTAATAAGTCTAATCTCCAGAGCAGGCTGCGGTGGATGGTTTTTCTCGGTCCAAACAATTCCCCCTACGTAGACAGCCTCCTTTCAAACCCGGAGTCGAGGGAACACCGAACATCTGAATAAGTTGTAGAGCTGCAACGTTTTAGGGGTGCCAATAATTAGTGCTAGATATCGTATGACTATATTTAACTTCGACAACGTTATTGTTAAAATTGTTCTTGTGCAGACGGTGAAGCCGTGTCGTCCGATGAGCAACAACGCCGGGAAACTCTTCCATTACCGAATCACCGTGTCTCCGCCCACCAACTTCCTGGTGAGTCTTCATCTTTCTGTCATTGCTCTTATTTATTCCTCCAGTCTCCTTTCTTTTTCCTTTGACAACGTTGTTGTTGTTGTTTGCTCATGTCATCATTGCCATCATTAATGCTGGACTTTTATTCCTGAGCTAAATGTCAACAGATAACTTTTGTCTTGACCTTATTATTTTGTCATCGTTTCTTAAACAGTAGAACAAAGGAAAAAATGCCATTTTTCTCACGTTATTCACTTCAATTGGAATTCATAAAATTGTAAATGAGTTTTAGTTTAAAATTCCTTTATTTGGACACATTGCTCTGTTTTCACTTTGGTTCCCGGTTTTCTTACATTACCCACAATGTTATTCAGTTACTCGCTGATGAGGGAATTAGCTTCAATAGAATGATGCAGTAGCGCTCATCGCTAACTAGCTGAGCCTGAGCCAAGTCTCTAATCTAATAATTGAATAAATTGGATTTCTAAGTGATCTCTCTCTCTCTCTCTCTCTCGCAGACAGACCGGCCGACGGTGATCGAGTACGATGATCACGAGTATCTGTTTGAGGGATTTTCTCTCTTCTCACACACTCCTCTCACTAACGTAAGAACAGAAAGCATAATATATAATCCATAATCCAGAAGTACTGAGCACCGAGGATTTGAATTTAGGCACGTGGAATAGAATAGTATTTACGTCTACAGCGTTTGGAAGACGCCATTTTGTGACCCGACCTGAACAAGTACTTTGTTGTCTACTTGGAAAACAAACCCGTCGTCCTGTCAGAGGGGGATTAGTGTTCGTCGATATTCTTCGGTAGGTCAGTGGAGGACTGACCTCGGCCAAAGCCGTACTGGTGGATTTGAGCATTTAATCAATGGCCAAGGATCGGGGCTTAAAACTACAGGATGTGAGCAGTGTTACCAACTGTAATTTGCATATTCATGATTCATGGTGGGCATTTGCATATCAAATGACAAATTAGGTTATATGAAGAAGAAAGATTTTTTTTTTTGAAGACTCTTAGAATAAATTAGTTTTAGTGGAATAGACAAAAAAAGTCTAAAGCTTTGCTCAAACTAATTATTTATGTGTTAAGAAAATTCTAACATTTTTGTCGAGAACACAGACCAAACGAAACAGTGGTAGTCAAGAGTCAGGAAATAGACACGAAGGAAACGGAAACGGATGGAATATTTCACTTCTATTACTGTAAATATCACCACAAGGAGAGTTTAAAACCAAGAAAAAGGAGTGTGGGGGGGCAGACAAAGGTGATCAGTGATTGGTTGTTGGGAACAGTGGGACCAAACAGTGATTATTTGGTGGGAAGAATGGTGACTGTGATTGGTCAATGGGAACACTGGTGATCAGTGATTGGTCATTGGGAAGAATGGTGATCAGTGATTGGTCATTGGG
>JAOTRR010000059.1:957179-967259 GCA_028570945.1 Gogo arcuatus
GTATAGGCCACATAAACACCATCATCAGTCCACTCTGGACGTGTCCCAAACCACACACCCTGTTCACTGTATAGGCCACATAAACACCATCATCAGTCCACTCTGGACGTGTCCCAAACCACAAACCACCAACTATATTCACTATATAGGCCACGTCCACTGTGTTTGTGTCCCAGACCACATCTACGATCTACTGCTAATATGGAACTGATTTTAGTGGGAGAGCATTTAAGGTCTTTATTTGAAGTATTTTCTTAAAATTCTGATCAACTCCATGTGTCTCAGCTGTGGGCTGCGTAAAAAAAATTACACCCGGTTCAACAGGCCCTGAAAATGCCTCATCATACATTCACTAATGTGTCACACTAATGAGTTTGTTTAATCAGGGAAACACTAAACACTGTTGTGCAACCAACACCTTGCTCATTTGTTGGAGTGAAATGCAAATGGTTAAGCTGCAGATGTGTGCTGGCGCTAATGAGCTCAGGGAAGTGTGTGTGTGTGTGTGTGTGTGTGTGTTCAAAGTGCTATTGGAATTAATTAAGTGACAAGACAAAGATTTTAGCTTTAAAATAAGAAAGAACGCTAACTAGTCCCTGTGAACGAGTTCGTTACCAGTGAAATGGTAACATATTAGAATGATTTGCAGTTCCACTGCTGTCAGAGCTGCGGTTATAGAAAATTAATCAACACCTTCGGGCCAAAGTGCCTTTATTCAAACTGGCCCCGTGTGAAAAATTAATTGCTCCCTTTACTCATGAAATGAACCTGGTTAAAAGGGTGTATTTGAGTCGGTTGCCTGAAACACAGCCCAGAAAAAAGTAGTGAAAGAAGAAATAATGCTTAAATAAAATCTTTCTTTCACAACTTTTTCCATGTAATTTCAGATGAAATGACAAATCTGCCTTTCTCCCTATCGTCTTTATCTCCACGCTGGCTGAGTAATGGCTTTTTCCTCTACCTCTCTGGTGAATACGTCATTATGTAACATGCACAGAAGAAGGAAAAGCGACAAAGACAGACGGAAATGAGAGACAGATCAATAACTCAGTCACAGAAAGAAGTAATGTGATCTGTGAACGAGGAATTATAACACAGACAGCTGCAAAAAGATTTTTTAAAAAGTTCCTACAATTCATAATGTGAAGAAAAGATAAGATGTGGAAAAAGCTAAACTCAAGGAAAAATGTGAAATATCAGCCCTATGTGTACATTAGCCAGTGACAAGTCACTCGTATCACTTGTAGTTTGTCTCGACCTGATTTGAACCAGAACTGAGAAAATCATGATTCAAATGAAATGATTCACACATACATCGAAAATTACGCCTGTTGCTATGTTGCTATTATGAACTTAGCGTACCACAAGGGGTGTTTTATTTTTCTTTCAGATTACATATGCTATCGTGCTACTACACATTTTTCTCCCATTCCTCTCTGGAGAACCTCTCAGTTTCCGTTTGGTTGGATAAGGAACATCACTGTACCACTATTTATTATGAAACATAGTGGTGGTAGTGTCATGCTGTGGGGATGTTTTTCAGCTGCAGGAACTAGGTGGCTCATCATGCTTGAGGAAAAGATGCACTGATCAAACCACAAAGCGAGACACGAGGAAAACTTTCCCAAAAGCATTCAAGAGAATGCTGGACAACGCTGGAGGGGCACCTAAACATCTCCAAAGCTCCAAGTGATACCTCATGTCATGTACATTTTACTGACGTGTGGTTTCTGTTCCTTTATTGGCTGCTCTACCATAAAGGCCTGGTGCATAGATAGCAGGTTCTCCATCTCCTCACAGGACCTCTGGAAATGTTTAGTCCATGTTCTGGCTGGACCACTCTAGGACTTTCACAGACTTACCTTGAAGCCACTCCAGCATTGTTTCGGTTCCTGAGCAGATTTTCCTCATGTTTCATTCTTCCATGATGAGCTTTCAAAGTTCTCCACAGCATACTACCACCACCAGGTTTCATGCATGGGCTGTTCAGATGATTACTTGGTTGTCTCCAGAGTTCTTTAGGTCATGTACCTTTTACTTAGACATGGCTTCCATCAGGCCATGCTTCGGTTCTTCAGAGTGGCCTTCAGGTTCTGGGTCATGTTCCTGCCTAAAGCCTAGCTCCTCTGCCATCTGGTCTTGGAAAGACTTTCAGAGGTTCTGAAGTTTTACCATTTATTTATGATGGAACCCACTGTTTTCTTCAGAACTTTCAAAGCTGCTGAAAATGATTTTCAGTTCCCTTCCACAAGCCTGTCTCAGAGATCTACAGACAATTCCTTTAAAGGGCCATGATCTAAGGCTATCCATTTTTAAATATATTATTATTTATTATATTGATTAACACAAATAACCTAGGCTCTGAAAGGAAAATAGGACAGTTCTAAGAAAAAAAGAAGGGCTAACAGAAACTACTGAACTGTAAACGTGATTAGGTGAAAACATTTATTTATTTATGACACATGACATTTATTTATTATGGCCAGTGCCACTTGAAATCAATGAGACAGAACAAGTGATGAAGGATGTAAAACTTTCATAATGAGATACACAACTCCATCATTCAGCATAATTCATACTGTTCATAATAACAGCGTTTTTAACATTATGCCTTCTATGTTGTGATAAAAGATCAGATTGCGTGAAGATTTGAATCAAGCCGTAAACCATTAACGCATTAATGCGCGGTACAGATCGGACTGCATCTTTGTTACCTGATCGTGTCCCTGCCTAAATTTACACCACACATATATGCCAGAAATCAGGCAAGCAACCAAAAAAAAAAAAGAATTTTAGAATAAAACACTAATAAACAAAGTGAACAAAATGAAGGGGGAAAAGGCGAGGGGTGTGAATACTTCTTGAATGCACTGTAGATGTTTATTTCTAAACGTTAGGCTAGAATGCATGTTAAATGTATCATTTAGATATCAATGAGAAGATGGCAAACATTGAAATAAATATAATAGGAGTCTAGTATATTGCCACTATATTGCAGTATGAATAGTTCTTTGTTGTAATCATCACATTAATCACAATTTAATGATGCCACAAGATACTAAACCGAGATGATGAAATTATAACTTGTGCATGGGATGTAGACTCTTTAACTATGCTTTTTTACCTCTAATTTGATTTGTCGAATTTATTAAATTAAAATCTTCGATCCTGTAAAGAAAACATGCCCACGGTTTGAAGGATAAGCTGACCAAGCGCTCGTCTTCTACACTTACAGAGAAACTTTAAGTTCATTCATAATTCTATCCATAAAAAATTCAGTCCTCAGGATAAGTAATGTCTCTGACCTCCGTGTGGAAAAACAATGTTTTCAAGGAATGATTAATTAACTGATTATGATAGTGTCACGTTTATGTATTTAATATTGGTCTCAAATGGAATTGCATAGTGTTTTTTTTAGTGTATTTACAGCCAAAAATTAAATTTCAGCATGAAAATTGTGGTTACGTCAAGCTGTCTCTTACACGGATTTGCAAAAGAAATTCATCATCCAACTTCAATAAAAAATAGATGGCTAGAGACCACACCACAGTGCACCATGCCATGATCATGATCCAACAGGGTGGTGATGTCTCCATGTGAACACTGTGGTGTTGCGTCAACATCCATAAAGTCATCTGGGGGTACACCATTCATATTTAATGACTGAAGTCACAGAGACAGCGTATTAAAACTGTAGAAATGAACACCTCAAGAGAAGGGAGCATACAGCCTCAGGGCTTCCTGGAGGACAAAAAAAAGACTGAAACTCAGAGACTTTAACTATGTAACATGAAGACAAACAGGGAATGCAATTAGTAAGACTATGAAACAGTATTGAAACTTTTATTTCTCTTACTTATTACATTTGCATTGCTAGCATTTGATGACATGAAACAAACCAGCTAACAGTGAAGAAAAACACGTGCTTGCAGAGTGACATCCACTAGTTGGTTATATTTGATCAGCCAATCACAAACCTGTTCATGTTCATCACCAGTCGCCTTTCTTTTCATGTTGCTTAGCATAACATTCTGCTATTAATAACCTATTATGACAATATAAAAACATTACCTACCTAAATACAAGCAGCTAAATACTTAACAAAATTCATTTTACCTTTCCATCAATTCCTAACCAAGTTCAACAGCAAGCTAAATATACAATAGATTTTTTTTAAATGTTGAGTAAATTTCCAAAGAATTCTAGCTAGTTAATATTATAGTAAATATAAAAACAATTCTAGCTACCTAACATTGGAGGAAATTTCTAAAGAACTCTAGCTGGCTAACTTGAGATAATATCCAAAAAATTCTAGCTAGCTAATATTAGAGTAAATTTCCAAAGAAGAATTGTCACCTAACTCTAGTGATAACATCCAAAGAATTCTAGCTAGCTAACATTAGTGGAAATTTTCAAAGAAATCTGGCTAGCTAATATTAGAGTAAATATCCAAATAATTCTAGCTAGCTAACTCGAGATAATATCCAAAGAATTTTAGCTAGCTAACATTAGAGGAAATTTCCAAATTAGTCTAGCTAGTTAATATTAGATAATGTTTCCAAAAAACCTTGTAGCTAGGTAACATTAGAGATAATTTCCAAAGAAATCTACCTAGCTAAAATTTGAGGAAACTTCGAAAAGAAATCTAGCTAGATAACCTTTTAGTTCAGCTCAAAAAAAATTAACTTTAAAAAAGTTCAAAGGTAACTAAATTAACTTTTATTAGAGAACATTTCCAAAGCCCACCCTTGTTTTATTATGTATTGCCATTATTTTACACAGGTGCCTTTATAAGGAATAAGAAATCTACAAAAACATTTTACAATGTAAACGTTTTTTCATAAATTTATTGTATTTTTAAAAAAAATACAGTGCAGTACACAACCTTCAAAGCTAACGAAATAATATAGCTGTGTGAAAGTGTTAGTGTTATATTCTGCTTGCTAGATGTATCAAGCTTCCCAATTACATAAACCATTATACGACGTAGGCTACAACAGAACACTTTTGGTAAAGTGTTGGCTTTTATAATCTGCATATACTTTACAAGACCAAGCTATGAAGACAATGTGAGCAAAATAACGAATTCTACCAAGAAAGCTAGCCAAGTAATTAACGTTAGGTGCTAAGAACTAAGCGCCAACTCCAAGCTAGCTGCTTGCTTGCCAAAAAGATGTTGGGTTAGCGTTACATTACTGTTAGTGTCATTTTTAATTATTTTTTGTTTTTACTCTTCTTCTGGTTTTTTTAAAATAATTGTTTCAAAATAAGTCGTGCATGGTATCAGGATGGAATCCCCTTTACACCTGTACACACGTCCAGGGACACCCGTTTGGGGAAGTTCTGAAATTTTGACATTTTCAGTGTTGGCCTTCAGAGGGCTTCTCAACGATAAAATAAAAAAACTGCAGAAGAAAGAGAGTCCATAGCTGGTGTGGTCACTAGTTGAAAGTGATCAATTTCTTATTTTAAGGAGGTTTACTTCCAGTCTTTCATCTAGTGGCATGAATGGAAACGAACCTCTACAGGAAGTGAATTTCTTAATTTCATGTCATTTTGAGCCTGTGGTCATGCGTGGTCTTGGGTTTCTACAGGAGTGGGGGATTGTGAATAAAAGTATAAAGTTTATAAACTCCATTTCCAACTGAAATTCTCTACAGAACCCAAGTGAGAATGGAGTCCGAGCGAGAAAACACTTCAGACTGCACTCAGCGCAGAAAAGTTTCAGAAGTTATTTTTTATTCCGTTTTCTGTTTCCATTAATGGACAAATAAACTTCTGCGATCCTCGCTAATTTAATACAACACGGCGGATTTGATTAAATTAACCTCTCCCAACTGATCTTTGCTGCGTCTCTCCTTACACCTCTTCAGCCTAACGGCCGAACCTGAGCCGATGCGAGCGTCCAGTGTGTGTTACACACTCCAGATCTGACAAGAAAATCGTCATCATTTACAGAAAATATAGCAGAAATAACCCGCTGGCAGAGATGATGCTCTAAAGCAGAGGGAAATTGGGTGAAGAAAGCCATATTAGAGGCGTTTCAGTGCCATTACACGCTCACGTGATGGAATAAAATGTGAAAGAGAAGATGGTGAAGTGGGAATGATAAGAATAATAAAGCTATGAGATGATCCGGGGCCTCTCAGTGTCAATCAATCTGTCTAAAAATTGACCATTTCTCATCGATCTCTCTCTTTAGCTCAGCTTAGCACAGCCAGTCTTGGCCGTTACACACTACAAGGTCACCACACACACAAATCGCTAAGTGGTTGTACTGCACTTTTAGCACTTTAGCGTTCATTTCCTTTTCTTCTACCTTATTATACTCTTAGAAAACATTATTGCTAATTTTGATTTTAATTCCAATTCTTTTCCGTTCTTTTTAAAGCTCTCTGAATTGCCTTGTGTATGAACTCGTGCTGTCTTTATCACCGTGATGTATAACAAATAAAATTTGATGTACATTTTTATATGCTTATTGACTTGTTAAAGTCCGAAAATCAGAAAGTTACACAGAATTTGTCGTGAATTCCTCCTCGGTGTGCAGTGTATTTCCAAGTGTAACTCTTCTACCCATTTTGTCATTGGATTGTTACCTGATTGTGTTCACCTGTTCTGTGTTAGCTCATTCAACACCCTACTGTTTCTTAGTTTCTTCACGGCGTCTTATTGTGCATTTGGCTCTTTAAGTTCAAGCCTTGGTTTCCTGTGTTCCCTGACCTTAGTTTCTCATCTAACCTTCTGATTTTGACCTCCACTTCTTTTCATGCTGAATTTGTAGATTTGTGTAATGCCTTCACTAACCGCACCTTACATCATTTAGCAGATTTGTGCACTTATTTACAGTAATGCACTGATTACAGTTACTAATTACTGCGAGAAAGGACTGGGAATTAGTTAGAAATAGAACTAGGCACTAAATACAGAATTCTGTCTGTTTATATCAAATAAAAGCTGGAGGAGGAGTAATAGGAGGAGCCAAATGTAATCAATCAATCATAATTTGCTTTTGTGTTTAAAACTGCACACATTATCTCAGGTTTTCTGTTGTGTAGTTTTGCAAGGAAATCGTCTAGTCTGTTACTTATTTATCCCACATATATTTATCTCTGAATTCTGGATTCTGATTGGTCAGAAGGTGTTGATTCATTTTCTGAAACAGCACCTATGACAGTAGTCAGAGAAAGAGAAAAGAGAAAAACGACAGGCTGATGAGGGAACGACAGCTTATGGCTCCTAGAACAATCCATAGCATTAAATGTAATTATAAATGGACAAAAAGTATGACATGTCTTTTTCTTTGATTTTGATAAATAAAAATTGTAATCCTTGGCAAATAAAACACACACTGTTAGGACAATAATAAATATCTCATTAGTACTAAAAAAAATACCCATTATTAAAATCTGAGAATGCACACTTTAAGGACGTGAATTGCTGGAGTATAAATTTAAAACAATGGAGTCCAGACATAAAGAAATAAAATTATGCCTTTGTGAGGACTTTTTTCAAAATTCATAAATGCTATACAAGAATAGATTATTTCTTTACTCCAAAAATATTGCTGCAATCAGTTATTTCTACCTCTATAGGGAATATAGTTGCGTCCGACCATGTTACTGTCTTCATTCAATATGACCTCAGGAACCTGGTTACTCAGACCAGACACTGGAGGTTGAACCCTTTCATTCTGATTCTGTGTTAAAAATCCATCTTCAAGGGAATACTGTACTTAGAATATCCAGTGAAGAAGATGGCAGTCTCCCAAACTACCTCTCCAGTTACAGATAGCTATAGTAAGCAGTTTTTTGACACTGCAACTGTTAATGACCCATTTAAGAGCTTCTATAAAAATGTATATAAATCAGAGCTACTGTACATGTTGACGCCCCAGATTAATGGATATCTATTTCTTCTCTCTTAATCTCCTCAGCTTGTTAGATTATCACAAATCTGCCCTTGATGCTCCTATATCTAGGAAAGATGTGTTACGCTATTACAGCCAAGTGGGTTCAGTAGTGAGTTCTGTAAAGAACATATTCATTGACCCTGTGCTGAATACTGTGTATCTAATGATTCTTTTGAAAATGGCATCTTTGTCTTTGAGGGAGACAAATATCTCCTTAATTTTGAAGAAAGGTCAACATCCGGAGGGTTGCGCTTCCTGTAGGCTCGTCTATTTACGAATATGGATCTGAAAGTCCTTTCTAAAATACTTGCAACCCTATTGAAAGGCGTACGTCCTCTGCTTATTAATGAGGACCAAACTGGTCATAATTTATGGAACAACATGCGCAGGTTACTGAACACTTTTCCATCAGCAGTCAATAGAAGGTCTGGTTGTTTCACTGGATGCTGAGAAGGCATTCGACCGTGTTAAGTGACCTTACCTGTTTCATAGGCTGCATAAATTTGGCTAAGAAGAAGCCAAGCCTCAAAATATCTACCTTATCCTCAGACAGTGGTCTTGACCTCCCTCTGACTGGGTGCATAATAATCTCTTTGGTTTGATATAGAAAGCTCCATGTCCAAATTTCCCTTAACAAACGTATTACTTACTCAAAAGCCTGCCTGTAATAACAGCTAACCAAGCCCAATGTATTTCGCAGAACATCAGAGCCTTGTATGTCATATACTGGTTTGGAAATCTCTACTATTTTTACAAGAGTGTTTATGTACTATAGACCTGTATGATACCTGCTATTTAGCTCTGTTATTTTTATTTCATGTAATTCCTGAGTCGAGATGTTCTGTATATGTAAAACACTGTAAGATGAAAGGCATTTGGATAGCTCAGGTATATGGCCCCATCTAGTGTGTCTTACACATCCATACACAAGTTATTCCACAGTAATATATAATGTAACACACATACACACACATATAGGTCTGGAGCTTTACTGTATGAGCTCACAGCAGAGGAACAAAGATGCTCTTATGTACAATCAGTATTATTTTTAGATTTCTACTGTAAAATAATCAATGTTGGAGTGATGAAGTGGAGTTCGTGTTACAGGCCTGATGTTTATTATTTTCTTATACCAGTACGTCCCCAAGTGTTTTATTCCTCTTATACGACAACAATTTACAAAATATTACTTTTTTTATTCGTTAAAGAACGACACATCCATTTCTCATTACATTTGATGTTCTAATGTTTTGGAATGTCCATGATATACACTATGTAGCCAAAAGTTTGTGAACACCTGATCTATATATCGCATATGTCGGCCTTCCCTTTTGTTGCCACAAAGTTTTAAGGTTGAACAAACCTGGTTGTTTCTGTAGACAAGGCATTAATTGTTGGAGACTTTAACACTCATTGTGATAATCCGCAAGACCCTCTGAGAACAGCGTTTGTGTCCATTCTAGATTCAGTCACACTCTTGATCTAATACTAACATTTGGATTAAATATAGAAAATATAGTCATGTTTCCACAGTCTGGAACTACCTCAGATCATTACTTCATCTCTTGTGTCTTAGTAATAATATACGCACTTCGCTACGCTGCAAACACATTCACGTAGCTACTGCGCATAGTTTTATCAGTAATCTCCCAGAGTTATCCGTTTCGTTTGGATCACCATCAGACCCCGCAGAACATCATCAGGTGATTAATACTTAGAGTCAACATAACGTAGCTCCACTTCAAAGAGAAATACTCTAATTAGAGAGAAAAAACTAGCACCCTGGTATAACGATCACACATGCACCTTAAAACAAACCACTCAAAAATTAGAGCGTAAATGGCATCAAATTAAATTGGTAGTATTCCAATTAGCATGGAAGGAGAGGCTCGTGAAGTATAGAAAAGCTCTTAGTGCTGCTAGATGAACGCATCTCTTCACCCTAATAGAAGGTAACAAAAATGATCCTAGATTCTTATTTAATATGTAGTGTTAGTGTTTTCTCTATATGTAACCACACACATATATATGTAAACACACAGATTAATGTATCACACACACATATTGGTATCTTTTCCACATGTAACCACATAGATTAATGTAAGCACACACATATACACTGATTTGTTTTATGCTGATTATAATTACATATTGATTTAAAACTACAT
>JAOTRR010000059.1:985640-996319 GCA_028570945.1 Gogo arcuatus
TTTCACTGTGCTCGAGAGTACATGTGACAAAATAAAGGCTTCTTCTTCTTCTTCTTTTACCACCCTGAAGTTGATTGTTTTCCTCTAACAGCACGTCCCCAAGTGTTTTTATTCCTCTTATACCACAGCAATTTGCCAACAGTTTATTAAAGTGTATATCATACATTTTACCCAGTTATAGCAAACAGTCGATGTCCTTTGTCCTGAAGATGTCTGAAAACTTAGTTACATCATTATCTCTTACTGTTACAAAACGCTGACACTGGAGACTCCTTTTATAAGTGATAAATAAACATCTCCTTGCAGAAAACTTCATAGGCAGAATCCATAATTTAAGAGTGCTGTGGTATAAGAATAATTAACATTTAGGGATTTTGTATTTTTGGTAGCTAGCTAACATTTAGGATCTTTTCACTGTTCCAAGAAAAAGTTTAGCCATTAGCAATTAGCATAGCACTAGAGTTGGTTACTGCACTTCGACACGTCTGATTTGAATATAAAACTGACCTGTGAAAAGTGCTGGTTACAATGTCAGGGCAGTTTTTCGAAATAATCCTAAAGAACGAAAACCACATATTGAAATTTTATGAAGTCTTATTTGATCGGCCCACTAGGGGGCACTGTTGATTCTTGTTTGTTGTGGATTTGAATGACTAATTGATTATCTTCTTTAACCTCACCTTCTCTCAGAGCTGTATCAGATGAGCATCCCGGAATCCGCTCCCGGCGGTATTGTAGTGGGTCATGTCAAGGCTCAAGATCATGATTTCGGTATCAACGCGGAAATGCGCTACAGCGTGATCGACGGGGATGGACGAGATGCGTTCAACATCAGCGCCGACTCCACCAACACGTACGGGGTCATCACTGTCAAACAGGTAATCAGCAAGAAGTAAGATCTGTTCTAATTGCTAACGTTAAATCGACTCTCCTCAGTTCTCAGTGCGTGTTTGTGTTTCAGCGGCTGGACTTTGAGACGAAGCGTAGCTACACTCTGAAGGTGGAGGCCGCTAACACACACATTGATAAGCGTTTCTCTGCTAACTGGCCATTTAGTGACATCACCATCGTGCAGGTGAGCGTAGAGGATGTGGATGAGCCACCGCAGTTCAGCTTCACGCTTTATTACGCAGAGGTTCCTGAAGACGCTGAAATCGGCACCGTGCTGATCACCATCTCAGCCCGAGACCCTGACGCCGCTAACAAGTCCATACGGTGAGAGAAGCTACAGCAGTGTTGTGTCCCAAACACCCGGTGTGTGTAATAAAAGTATTCTTATTAAGAACTTTTAAAAAAAGGTACTTTATGACACTACAAAAAGGAGAACATCATTATACAAGGCTGATTTAACCTGATATGCTAATGAGCTAATTAGCATATATCACTCCCAATGTGTACATTATGTTCTAGTGTCTAGGTGAAGCCTTTAAATTAAATATTGAGATCACTAACTATAGTAATGTCTGTTTGTCTGTCTGTCTATCTGTCTGTGTGTGGTTGTGTGTGTGCAGGTATATGATTGATCATGTCAGTGATCCGGATCAGTATTTCTCAATGGGCGTGTCCAGTGGTTCGCTGATGACTGTCCTTCCTCTAGACAGAGAGGAAAAGAGCTGGCATAATCTCACTGTGGTAGCTATGGAGACAGGTGAGCATGTGCACACACACACACACACACACACACACACACAAATTCTATGGAATTTGTGATTTTGACTCATGAATCACTGATTTTGACTCATGAATCACTGATTTTGACTCATGAATCTATCTGTAGGTGTTTTAAATGCCATATAAAAGAAGGCAATAAATAAGGGAACCAGTAATGTGAAGTGTGTGTGTGTGTGTGTGTGTGTGTTAGATAACCCACTGAAGACAGCGAGTGTATCTGTGGCTATAAGAGTTCTAGATGTCAACGATAATCCACCATCAATAACGCATTATTACGAAGCTTTCCTGTGTGACAGTGCAAGAGCAGGACAGGTATGAACATTTATGCATGTAAATATACACACACACGTGAGTGTTTTGAATTTCTGTAACTGAGGTGTGTGTGTGTGTATCTCAGCTAGTCCAATCAATAAGAGCTGTAGATGTGGACGAGCCAATAGGAGGACAGCGTTTCCGTTACACACTTACTCCTGAAGCACAGAATAATCCCAACTTCACCCTCACAGATAACCACGGTAACTGTCTCACTCTGTCAGTCTCACTCTCTCCCTGCCTGTCTTCCTGTCTGTCAGCCTGTTTGTATACTTCATCATTTGTCTCATTCTTTGCCTGCTTGTCTCCCTGCCTGTCTTTTTGCCTCTCTGTCTCACTCTCTGTCTGTCTCACTCTGTCAGATAACTCAGCGAGGGTGCTGACCCGGCGGAGTGCCTGGGTGTTTCCGAGTGTGTATCATCTTCCCATCACCGTGTTTGATGGCGGGGAGCCGGTTCAGTCCAGCACACACACCCTGACCATCCGAGTGTGTGAGTGTGACGCAGACGAGGACGTCTCGTCCTGCCGTAACGCTGAACCTCACACGCTCCCAGCTAACCTGAGCACAGCAGCGCTAACCACCATGCTCACCTGTGGCTCCATCGTGCTTGGTATTGATTGGGAAATGTATTAATGTATAGAGTTTAGGGTGTAGGGTGTATGTTGTAGAGTTTGAGGTGTAGGTGTAGGGCTTGGAATGTAGGGTTTAGGGTGTAGGTTGTAGAATGTAAAGGGGTTTAGGGATTGGGGTATAGTATGTGGAGTTAGGATGCAAGGTTTAGAGTAGAGTGTAGTGTTTAGGCTGTAGAGTTTATGGTATAGTGTTTGGGTATAGGGTTTGGAGTGTTGCGTTTGGGGTGTAGGGTCTAGGTTTTGGGGTATAGGATTTTGGGTGTACAGTTTAGGGTGTATAGTGTAGGGTTCAGGGTGTGGGGTTTGGGGGTAAAGTTTAGGGTGTGTGGTTTAGGGTGTAGAGATTAAGGTGTAGGGTTTGTGGTATAGAGTTTAGAGTGTATGGTTTAGGTTGTAAGGTTGAGGGTGTACGGTTTGGGCTGTATGGTTTAGGGTGTAGAGGTGAGGGTGTAGAGTTTGGGGTGAAGGATTTAAGGTGTAGAGTTTAGGGTGAAGGGTTTAAGGTGTAAGGTTTAGGCTATATAGTTTGGAGTGAAAGTTTTAGTATGTAGGGTTTAGGTGTAGCGTTTAGGCTGAACGTTTTAGGGTGTAGGGTTTAGAGAGTAGAGTTTGGGGGAGTATCATTAAGGGTGTAGAGTGTAGATTGTAAAACACTTTAGGGTAGTAATTATGGTGTTTCCTCTCTGCAGTGATGCTAGTGCTCGTGCTGTTCCTAAGCAGCAGCACTAAAAAACCTTTCCCCAGCGACGAGGAAGAAAATGTGCGGGAAAACATTGTCCATTACGATGATGAAGGTGGCGGGGAGGAAGATACGGTGGCGTTCGACATCACCAAACTGTGGAAGACGCACATGGAGCCACTAAGCTATGCTGAATTAGTGCTTAATGGCAGTAAACAACAACATGCTGATGTTAAGGATGTAAAGCCAAACAACGTTAAGCTACGACAGGAAAAGCCTCCTGAGATCCAGAGCCTGTCGTGCTACATGTCTCAGACGGACGCTAACAAGTACAGTACTAACACTAATGGCAGTAACGTTTACGACTACATGCTGGCCAAGCTCTATGAGGTGGATCTGGATGTGGAAGCGTCGCCATGTGATTCGCTGCAGACGTACGCCTACGAAGGCGAGGGGTCCGTCGCCGAGTCGCTCAGCTCGCTGCAGTCTAACGATGATAATGAGCTCAATTACGATTATTTAGACGAGTGGGGGCCGAGATTTCACACACTCGCAGAGCTGTATGGCACGAGTCAGAGTAATGTTTAGCAGAAATGTGTAATGTATGCTGTTGCCATGGAGATAGTGAATAACAATAACGACATTGAGAAACAATGACATCTGTAATGTTTACAGATTCAGTACAGATTTAATCAATTTATTGATTACGTATGTAATGATTCAGTTTATTATGAAATCTCAGACTTTATCATTCATGTGATTCAATGATTCTTTAGGATCAACTTAAATGATTCAGTGGTTCATTAAATTTAAGACTTTACCAGAATTTGATTTGGATTCATTTTGGAAACGGTTCAGTTCATCACAAGACCTCAAACTTTACCACAATTTGATTTAAGATTTATTCAATCTATCATAAAATCTGTCAGAAAACAAATCCTAAAATTGTTCTCATTCCACTCTCCCAAGGTCACATTTAATCTGAAACATTTGGAAATTGTACCATTCTTCATGAATTCTTAAGTTATTTGGAAAATGATTCACTGCATTGTTCAACCAAAAAAAATTACAATTGGGATTTTGATTCACTTGGAAATGATCGGTTTAAAAACTCCGCATGAAATCTGACACTTGATTCAGTTCCAGTTTGATTTAATTACTCCAATTCAGAATCATTTTTAAAACAATAGAGATTTAGATCAATTTAGCTTTAGAAGAAAAATAGAATAAATAAAAATGTTAAAACAATTGAATGGTTAGCCTTGATGAAAATGTGGATCTGAAGAGAGATTTAAAATTTGAGTATGGATATTCTGTTATTTATTTTTTTCTAAGTTTTAATAAATTATTTGTTTGTAAATGTGCTCACCCAATCTGTGAGACTGAATGGAAGTGTTACACAGTGCCTATCTACAGTTTATAGCTGTATAGTGAGTGGTTGATATTCAATGTGTTATGGGTTTTTAGTGTTTAGCCTAAGGTTAGCATCACTGAAAATGATTTTTGAGCCAGCATGCCTTATATTTTATTGTAAATGTATTTTTGTATGCTTAATAATAAACAAGTCTTTTCACACCTGGGGTTCATTATTTGTGTCCTTACCGCAAAGACTCAGGAGTGGATTTTAAAACTTACTCTCAGCTGTTAGCTTCAACATGTGAAGTTATGTCTTTGGGTTTTTTGCACAGTTACCCCCTTTCCACCAACACAAACCAGGTGCTAGTTCTGGTTCAACTTGCAAACCTAAGCACTGGTTTGCTTTTCCATGGGTTAGAGAGCCACATCATTACGTCACTGCTTTTGCAGCTGCTAGCACCAAGCACAACAATCTACATTGTCTCTTCTTCAGATTAGATGCTACACTAGTTTTTTGTTTTTTAAATGGTGGTCAAAGTTTTAGCCGGGCTTATTGGTCACAATAACCAAGCCCCTAGCCCCTGACATAAGCAGTTCTTGGTTCTAGCTCAGAGAGTTGGTACCACTTCCCTTTATGTGAGCCAGTTCTTTGGAAGAACTGGTTCAAGATTAGGCACTGGCTCCAAACCAGTGGGACTGGTGGCTCCACACCTGGAACTGCCTTGGTAGAAAAGGGGTATATATTTTGCTACAGAAAGCTCAGCAAGTCAAATATTTGGCCTTTAAAAAAGTGTTCCATATTTTATTGCTCTGGCTTACAGTTCATAAACTGCTTTGTCTGGAAATCTTCAGAGCTGAGCAATGTCAGAATGTAATGATTTCTGGGGAAACTTCTACTCCTGAAGCCAGCTGCACTGATGGAACAAAAACTGTAGCCTACAGGTGCACCAAGGAGCATAATTTAAAAACCTAGCCGTACATTATAACAAAGCCCATAACAAATCCAATCTGCTGTAAACAGCTAATTTTCATAGTGCGTGTTCACCAAATAAGTGTTTTGGGAGCAGTATAAAGACTTGTGGGAAGTATTTTTATGGCCTGCACCCTGTGACAATTTTGATCTACAAATTTATAGTCATGATTTTAGTTGAATCTGTGGCACAACCAAAAATCTACACCATGCTGCATTTAAACTAACAGCTCAACATATGGTTTAGGACCAACTTCTCCCCCTGACTTAAGATTGAGCTCATGTTCAACTGCTGTAACACTTCAGTCCCTCATACCTCCAAAAGGTACAAACAAGTTTCACTGGAAATAGCCAGGGCAAGTTGACAAGAACATGTTAAACAGGACACATCTACATCTTGAGCCATTTTTCAGGCCCAGACCAACCACTTGGAATTGGAAATTAAGGCCAATTTAATTACTTCAAACTTAAATCTCCAGTAACTCAACCCAGCAGATCAGTGGCTTACATTCTTAAAGGATTCACTTAACAGTATCTGCTAATCCCAGAGCTGTTTCTGAAGCCTTCATGGCCCCAAGCTTGAACAGGATGTAGGAAAAGTGTGCAAGAACCTCACAAAACCAAAAGAATAAGGAAACCTTAAAAGTGCTTTATTCAATCACTGTATAAAATAGTGAGCTGTGATTCTTTAAGGAAGTGGGGGGAAAGTTACTTGTGATATTTAAAACGTGATCTTAAAACGTGCTTGTCCATTTGGTCACTGTGCAAATAGTGTCATCAGCATCTCGTGTCTCTTCGGTGATCATCTGGAAAAGGAAAAAATGGAATACATTAAGTAAGGGATGAGTTTTATTCCAAAGCCCTCAGTCTTGGGGAATATTAAAAATAAATAAAATAAAAACCCACACTTGGTTAAGTGACAAACCTGGGCAAGTTTACCAAGTAAATGAAACCTCTTAATAGAAGAGCCCTATTGCTTTGTTTTGCTACAAGAATGAAATCATAGGGCTCTTCCATTAAAAGGGTTACCACGTTATTCTGAGGTAACCCACCCACATTGTCACTAAATCACATACTTGGAATAGCAACTTTCAAATTACCCCAGCATCACCTATTAATAAATCAGACTTTGGCTAGTGATTCAAACTTACAATATCCAGGATGATCTCTGCCAAGTTTCCACACGATCTTCACTTACCTAGTGATTGTGCATGTTTTTGTTTATTGCGGGTCCTCATCTTTCCTCCACTTTTGATACTCTCGCTATCAGACACTTGCATACTTCCTCTCCATGACTTCTCTAAGGTAAGAAGAGCAAATGAGATTGGTGGAACCCCCACCCCCACATGAGGTATTAATCAATTTGAAGTGTATTCCTACCACCAGTGAATCTCTGCTCGGTATCCCTCAATTGCTCCAGTGCTGAAAGAGCAAGATTTTCCTCATTTCCTTCCCAGGTGAGGTCGTTGTGCTGGCTATGTCCATTACTGTTCCGTGCTGAAGTGGAATGTGAAGCTTTCATATCCTCACATGAGCAATTCTGCTCCCTCAGCTTAGATTGGTGGGACATGGGGCATTTCTCCAAATGTTTGCCTGAATGGGGATTTTGAATATAGTACAACTTGGAGCACTTTTTGGAAGGATAATCATTTTCTGAGACTTCACTCATTTCATTGTTTGACTTAGGGCTGGCTGTACTAGCTGCCACTTTGTGCCTAGCTTTTCTCTCAGGATCACCCATGCACATGGCACACAATGGAACCTTGACCTTACCCCCTGTTAAATGAGCATGAGAAATCTTGTGCCGTTTCATGCAGCTAGCCTTGCTGCTTGGACTACCAGAACAGATGTCTGCACTGCGTTTCACTGAACAGCTTTTACACATGCGTACTGTGTGTTTTAGAGGTGAATCTGGAAACAAAGGAGCTGTGCAATGCTCCTGTTCAGAAAGAATAACCCCAGAGACAACACTCTGGTTGGTTGTTTCCTCTTTCAATTTCTGAGGAGTAGCATTGGGACTTTGGTGTCCAGACTGGACTTTGGTGTCTTGATGGGCTTCAGGATGCCCCTCTGCACAGTTACCAGGGTTACTGATCTTCTGAACATTAGAGGATAGTTTATTATAATATGCATTACCAAAGTCTGCTAGTCTGCTGGCTGAAGGAAGGAATGGTGGAAGGGATTCAAGTGAAGTCATAGAGTCTTGGCCATCAAGTTCAATCACTCTTCCAGCTTCCAGCAAAGACTGCCTTGCATCTGCCACTGATGGATTCAATTGTAGAGGACTCTCAGCAGGAATCTCCATTACTGGGGCAAGGGATGGTTTCCCAGGTGTCATCAGGCTATTTTGCATAATCCACTCAGAAGTAGGCACATAAGGCATCAAAGACTCTACAGACCAGACAGAGGCCTCCATCTGCCGCAACTCATCCAAGCATTGCAGGTCAAGGGGTAATCGCAAGATTTTGAAGTGAATGTTCTTGGAGTTTCCACAGACATCCTGAGCACTTTTTACCAAGCTGGGATCCCCTTGAACAACCAATGTACTATTGACTGGTTCAACAGGTCCAACAATTGATCCTTCTAGTGTGCTCACCGACCCATTTGAGGGACAAGAAACCATTACAATATCAGGGCAAGGCTCCAAGTGGCTGAGGTCTTTTGTACCTTTCCTTTCCTCATCATCCCCAAATGGCACAGGTTGGAAACAGCTCAAGACCACATCTTCTGCAGATCCCAGGTTATACTGCAAGAGCTGACCATCAGCATTGCTAGCTAGCTCAGTGGTCTCCTTGGAATGCGTGATCTTCACTGCAGAAGGGGGTCCACTACACTCGATCCGCACCTCCTCCGCTTGGAAGAGAATACCACCATTTTGAACAGTAGGGATTCTAGTGGTTTCTTCAGCCATTTTGCTCGACATCATCACGCAGCCCTTTTCAGGACAAGTGGTTTTGTCTTCATTTGGTTTAGGTGATGACTCTAGAACACTAGAGTCAGTACTTCTTCCTGATTCAGAGCTGCTCTGGGTGCTTGTCACAGTATTGCAGCCCTGTTGTGGAGAGTCAGCACTAACAGGCTCAGTTTGAACTTCTGAACTGACCATGACTCGACCAGGTGGTGGTGTTTGTTGGTAGCGGAAACGGCGAGCTTGGTATGCCATCGTAGGTGCCAAGTGAGGGGCCATCATCCGTCTATAGTCGACCATGTGCAGCTGGGCATGGGGAAGGATGTAGCCAGGAGCTTCAACATATGAAGCAGGAGGGAAGGGTGGCAACACCATGCCATAACCTTGGACAAAAAGAGCACACATTAAAAACTTCAATTTCCGACCAAATAATTTAACTAAAATCAAGCTAACTTCAAGGCTACATTTAGCTGTATTGCTAGGGCCCCAGATAGAATTTGAAATTGTTTTTCTACTCAAACTTTTGTAAAGGGGCCCCAGTTTATTAATGAAAGGCTTATTCACCTGTACTTGCATGATGGAAGCATACCAAGTCACATGTCATTGTCTAAATCAGGCATGGAATGTAACAAATTACATGTACTCATTACAGTACTTGAGTGCATAGCTCACTGTAGGGGTACTTTCTTTGAACACAAGTCAATAATTTTACTAGGGGTTTAACATCACTGTTGGAGTAAATAAAATTATGCATTCAACCCCAAAAAGACAAACTTAAAAGTATGTGTAAAATTTAAATGCTTAAAGTCCCAGACCCAATCAAAACAAAGCAGTTTCCCACCAAAAGTCTCCACTTAAGTCAGCCAATGCTTTATTCAGAAGACATGGGAAAGATGAGTATTCCTGGCCCAATTTATCAGATCTCCAGTTTTAAATGTTTTAAAGGAAACATGATAATGACTTGCAACTTAGGCAAGCCAAAGCCTGTGGAGAGATCAGCATATCACATTTCAACATCAAATCTGTTGAAACATGTACAGGTAAGCCACTAGCCAGCCAGGGGGGGCTACACTAGCTAGCCAGCCAGCAGGGCTACACTAGCTAGCCAGCCAGATCTTTTGAGATTTTGCAGTATAAAAACTGCAGTAATAAACTTGTAAAAGAAAACCTCAAAAATGTAACCAAACTCAGACCACCTACCCAGCCCAGGGAAGCCTCCATAAGGAACATAAGGCAATGGCATGGGCCACTGACATGGCAAGTAAGGCTGTGAAGGCTGAACATAAAAAAAGGGCCAGTTGCCTTGCTGTTGACGCTCCAGGTGATTTGGATTGGGCCCTCTATAGGGTGTGGGGCCAGTATGCCGAGCCCCCTGCACTGGCGTCACCCCAGAAGGAATGCTTTGAGCATAAGGCTCAGCTCCAGGTGGATTTTGGGAAGCTGCAACAACCATATCTTCCGCTTTTGAACAAGAGGCAAAAGTGAAAACTGAGAAAAATGGAAATAAACTGTTAGTTGCTGACATTAGCTAGCAAAGCAGCTAGAACAAACAGTGGTATAAAGTACAGAAAAACATATAAAAAAACCACCATGATCATACTCACACAAATAGCTTACGTATTGAACAAAGAAAAACACCCAAAATGCCTTCTTCACCCGAGTTTAAATAAATGAGGCTTTGCTGTCAATGATTCTCCATGATTGGCTCCAAGCAAGCCCTGTGATTGGTCAAAGTCAGAATTGACTGCAGCTGCATTCCAGCCAATCCACAGAGCCTAAATGTTCTTTGTAGACTGCAACAGGAAGTATTTAAGCAGTGAAAATGTTAGTTTTTTACTCATTTTGGGGGGATTTACCTTTTGACACATAGTTCCTAAAATCATTGGGGGAGGGGGATTAAACATTTAGTCACGAAATTTGCTTCTCAAATTTTTAATGAATCTTTTATTGATTGTTCTTTTGGATAGGTTTTAAATTCTGTTTAACTTTGAAGCAGCCTTGGGCCCGAAGGGTCGCCAGTTCTAGGACTGGCAGGAAGAAAATGTGAGGGAAGTGAACAAACAACACTTTCCCTTCATGCTGTATGATGGCTAGTGATGGCTTGGACTGTTCCAGTTCCACCAGTTCCAGGACCGGTGAGAAGAAAATGT
>JAOTRR010000059.1:1011453-1026022 GCA_028570945.1 Gogo arcuatus
TGAAGAAGGAGGACTACCTCAGAATTCTTCAGCATAACCTCAAACCATCAGAAACGTGGACACAATTCATTGTTCCAACAGGACAATGACCCCAAATACACATCCGAGCTGCTTGTGGAAGATAAAGCAGGAGAACATTAAGCTTAAAACAAGCCCTGACTTCAACCCTATCGAAAATATGGGGACTGTGTTTAAGTCAGCTCTGTTCCAGGAAGCACACAAATTTAATTAAACTCTACCACTTTTGCAAAGAACAGTGGTTAAATATCCAACCAAGTTTCTGACAGAAGTTTGTTGATGGCTAACAAAAGCATCTGGTCAAAGTGAAACGTACTGAGGGACATTTAACCAAATATTAGGTGGCTGTGTGTATAGTTTTGACCCTGTGTTGATTGCAAAAACCAAAAATAAATGAAAACTTGTGCACCAAATTCTTTTTTTTTTTATTAAAGATGTTATGCAATCATTCTAACACAGAAAAAGAACAGTTTAAAGAAATGACTGAAAGCCCAAAATTGCCATGAAATTCAGGTCCCTGTGTGTAAACCTCTGACCTCAACTGTACATGAATTAACTTAATTACTTAAATGCTTTATGTACTATAATAATTTACATTTTTGTGTAAATGTCCCATATTTGTTTTTTAGTCATATTAACTGAGCTGCTGAATCACTTTTCAGTGTAAACTGAGCAAGTAACAGAATGTTAGCTAAAGCTAACATGACACATGCTTCAAGCTAGCTCATGATAAACAGTTTACCAGACAAACTACAGTACATCAAATGTGTTCAGTGACAAATGTAACTGCTAATCTAATCTTACTGAACTTCGCGTACACTCAGGACCATCGGCTAAGACCCGAGCACAAGTCATAGACTCTAAATATTAATAAGTCAGTAATAAAACGGTATGAGTTACGTAAGGAATAACACGACAGACCATGCTGTTATAAGAAAACCGGTGTGGGGGGAGGGGAGATATTAAAGTGGTGAAATGAAAAATGGATGCTTCTTGTATACTTTGTGATTATTGTTTTATTGTATTTACAAATTTTTGCTGGAGCTTTGGTTCTCCCCAAAGTAAAATAAGAGCCAGTGTCTCTTCTCTGTGGCCGCTTTGTCCAACACCATGTTGCGAATGGAGCGTGATCATCACTCCACTGAGTGATGGAAACATACAGGTTGGTAGAAAACACAATCTGCTTGAAACTCACTGTGGTCATTTTATTGCTGTCCAGATGAGAGATTTTTTTAATCACTGAGATGTGTAAAAAATGTATTACCAACGTCCCCCGATAAACTAATCCGGTCCAAATAGGGCTTTTGATTATGTGGATTGTCCGGTCTGAGTATTGTGTAAATACTAATATTCACCTTCCCTAGCCACATCTACACTTATTATTATTATTATTATTATTATTATTAAGTCGTGATTGCCGTGTTTGGCCCCCTTTTCTCCCCACGCATGCGCACAACTCCAGCACAGCAGGAACCGACTCGTTTTGCTCGACTCCGCGAGTCACCTCGTTCTAGCTGAATATTATTACTGTTATTATTAATAATCGTGTTGTTAATTTAGCTCACTTCATCGGCATACTTTCGTTCCGACTTATAGAATGTTTACATCCTGGAACCTAAATAAAATACAAAAACGCAGAATATTTAACCGGATCACGTTATCGTTTACGGGGTTACGTTTTTTTTCGAGCTAAGCCGACTTAGCTACATGGCTAGCGTTAGCACTTCCTGAAAGAACAAATATAAATAAACAGACTCTCTTTGCGGTTAGTTAATTAAAGTTTACAAAATGAATCGTTTAAGGTTAGTGTTATTAGTTAAAATTCATATAAACGCACGGGCTGTGTTTTAGCTAGCGTTAGTTTTTTTAATTGTCAAAATTGTTTGCTAGCAAACAGCTAGCGGGCTAACGGTTGTGTATTAGCTGTTGTTGCTAGCTTGTGCGGGCTGATTGGGCGTAAAAATAGGTCTTTATACGTGTTATTTCTTGGTTGGATTTGAAACGGTATTGTTTTTAGAGATTTGAACTGCTTCGTGGATCACTGAGGTAAGATAACGTGTGTGTTTGTGGTTTTCTGAAACTAAGCTCACTGACTAGCCCGATAATATCCCTGTACCCTGTGGTAGCTATGCTTTCCGTCTCAGCTACTTTAAACCTGGGCTTGACTAACTATCGCTTTATTTTAGCGGGCAAAATTGTATATTTCTTTTATAAATCAGCTTAAGCTGGTATTTTCCTCGTTTTTAGTTAAGTGCTAACTCGTTCTCAGGGCGAGCCGCACCTACAGAAACTAGTTCTGGCTATTCGGAGAAATCCGCTGAAAACAGCGAGTTTAATATATTTATATTTTCACCCAGTAGGTTTAGAAGGAATTGTTGGAATAATAAACATTAAATCGAAGTAAAAGTGCTATTTTGAGTCTCATTTCCAGACCTGCTTGTGCAGCGGTGTGTGTTTTTAGCTTTAGGGTCACAGAGCTACTGAGTTATCTAACAGGGCTTGAATGTTGTTTAATTATTTAGTGAAAAGTCCCATTTTAAGGATTCTGGTGTTCCTGAATATCTGAAATAAATGTTTTATTTGTGTTACGTGCTGTTGGACTTTATTATGGAGTTAAACCAGCTGAGGCCTAAAACACGTCGTTGATATCAGAGGGCATCAGTTAAGCTGCCTGTCCTTCTGTCTCTCTGTCTTCTGTTTCTCTCTCTCTCTCTCTCTCGCTGTCTATCAGTCAGTCTGTCTGTCTCTCTCTCTCACTTTCTGTCTTCTGTCTCTCACCATCGCTGTCTCTGACTTTCCCTCTGCTGTCAGTATTTCTCTCTTTCACTCTGTCTGTCTGTCTGTCTCATTTTCTGTTTTCTCTTTCTCTTTCCCTGTCTCTCACCATACATTGTCAGGTTTCTGTCATGCTGTCTTCTCCAGGCTGTCTACTGCAGCACTGAAACAATCAAAATTGGTGGAAATGATGTAAAGGTCGTAGGGTCTAACCCAAAGCCCAGTGCGCATGCCCAGTGTGGCATTTTCAGTAGTTTTCACAGTCTATGGTGGATGTGAAACTTTTAGGAAACAGACTGTCATACATGTAAAAGCACATGTATGAAAGGGACTACACACACACACACACACACACACACCTCTGTTCTACCTGGTCAGGTGAATCAGCTGTGTGTTAGCCAATATAGTGATGCTTCGAATGCTCCGTCTGACTAGGGAAGTTCCATGAAGGTGTACCTGATAAAACTCGGCTGCTCAGACATTTGAGTGATGGATCAAACGATTCAGGGCTTGAAATATCAGCCTAAGAAATATAAATACTGTTTATAAATCAACACAGCCAGTGCAGTGATGCTAAAGCATGTGTAATGATCTTTAACTTGGGCTTGATGTTGATCTAGAATACAACCCATCGGATTTATAGACGTGTATAACCCAGTATATAAAATGAAAATAAGCTGTAAGGCATGCTTAGTGCAAATGTGTTACTGATAAAGTATGTCTGTGGGAATTGTGTACATTTGTGTGTGCAAGCATTTTTCTGATTTTTATTTTTTATTTACAGACACACCGGACCTCACGCAGCACTGATGTAGAATCGTTATCTCGCCCCCTACCTCACACACTCGAGAAAGACAACAAATAGACTGATTTCCCTTCACCTTCCTTTATTGCCCTATTGCCTGATAGTGACTTTTGAAGACTTTTTCCCCTGGTTAAAAGTTGAAGCGTGAAGATTTTTATTTATTTATTTTTTTGACTGATGGGACGTGAGGATGTCAGAAGAAGGGGAAGCCCGCTCGGTGAACTCACAGTTCGCTGTCTCTGTTCTCGACCAGTTGAAATTGTTCTACGAGGAAAGGTTGCTAACTGACATCACGCTACTGGTGGAGGACCATGAGTTCCACTGCCATAAAATCATCCTGGCCATATGCAGCTCTTACTTCAGGTAGGACAGTAGGGAAATGTGTGTATGGGAAAAGCCTGAACACACACCTCAAGCACACAATTAAAGGCTCTTCTGATTTGGTAAATAGTACTCCTGAGAAAGGAACTTCTGAAAGTCCAGAATGTTACTGATGTTTACAACAGGAGAAAGTTTTCAGCTGTTTCCAGTGTGGCAGGGTACTGTAAAATATATTTCTACTTTGTGTTTCAGGGCAATGTTTATGAGTGGACTGAGCGAGAGCAAACAGTCACATGTCCACCTGAGAAACGTGGATCCCATAACATTGCAGACCATCATTGCATATGCTTACACAGGAAATCTGGAAATTACACACAGTACAGTGGAGTTACTGTATGAAACAGCTTGCTTTCTACAGGTACTGTGTACGCGCACGCACGCACACACACACACACACACACAGTGTTACTTACTCAATGGCTGACTAACCTGGTTAGTTAGCCTAGTAACTGACCTAGTAGACTGTCTTTGTTACTTAGCAAGTGACTCTTGTAGCACTTTTCCACCAGGATGGTGCCAGTGCAGACACAGATCTGCCTCGGTGCCTTTTGAGAACCGGGCCACATTTCAACAGGTTTCAGAACCGAACGTTACGTATCGAAAATTGGGGTTATCTCTGTCAAAATGTTACTGGGGTAACATTTGTGGGGAAAAATCATGGCAGACAGAACGCATCTACTTTGCTTGCTTTTTATAAATTTACTTTTGAAGTCATTACATCTTGCATTTGAAGGTTGCCTGTGTGTAGCAATTACTGATTTCGCTCGGCTTATCGAAATGGCAGCAATTTCTTGCGGTAGCCCCTCCCATGGCCACTGATGTTAGTGGTTCCAACTTTGGGTCCAGCAATTTTGTGGTTCTGTGCTGGCACCAGTCTTTTTGGTTGAAATGCGTGGAACCGGTTCTAAATTAGGCACTGGCCCTTCGGTGGAAAAGAGCTATTGCTGAGGTAATTCGTGGCTAACTGACTTGGAGACTTCATTTTCTGACTAGATTTCTAAGGAATGATTGAGTAACTGTCTTCCAATTGCTTCCCAAGGGATGATCTGTTCTGGTTACTTGCTGTAGGACAGCCTGTACTGGTTACTCACCTATGGAGTGTATGACTTGGTTATTTAGCTAGGGTGTGTCTGACCTGGTTATGTGCCTGAAGACTGTCTGCTCCTCATACTTACCTAGGAACTGCCTGGCTTGGTTACTTTTACTAGGGACTGTCTGACCTGGGGTTTCATTAATCAAAGTGCACATAAAAACAAGTACTAAATTTATGCATAAGACCCTTCCATATGCACAAGAAGTCTTTTCTGCTGCTGGTTTTGGAAATGTATTGCAGTATGAGTGATGTGAATAAAGGTTAAATTAGTTATTATTCAACTCATACTTGGTTGGGAAATGCCATTACCATCTCCAGTTTCTCTTTGAAATGTAGTCGTAGTTTAAAAGCTATAGAGTAGAAATCAACTAAAACTGCACTGGACAAATGACATTGCCTGATGATCCACTCCTCACTCTTAGCATAGAGTTTCCAGTGGTGATAAAAACACATTCCCTCTGCAGAGCTCCATGAACCAAATCTTCAAACATGGCATAATCCCAGTCAATCTTTAATTGTCACCCAGATGAGGATGGCTTCCCTTTTGAGACTGGTTCCTCTCAAGGTTTCTTCCTCATGTTGCAAGGGAGTTGTTTTTTTGTTTTGTTTTTTCCTTTGCCACCGTTGCCTCTGGCTTGCTCATTAGGGATTACAGGTGGAGATGTAAAATTCATAAATGTATTCATATATGTAAATTTTATATCCGGAATTATGTGCGGAAATATACTCACGTTCTCATGCATAAGCAAAACTTAATAAATCCCATTTAATATGTAGAAGCGTGTGTATATGCGTTTTATGCACAAAAGTCTGCATATGTGCAGTTGATAAATGAGGCCCTTGGTTACTGGCCTAGGGACTGCCTGTTTTATTTTTATTGTAGCTTGGTTGCTTGCCTAGGGACTGCCTGAATTGGTTACTTACATAGGGACTGTCTGTCCTAGTTACTTGTCTAGGGACTGCCTGGCCTGGCTACTTACTTGTGGACCGCCTGTGTTGGTTACCTTTCGAGAGATTGTCTGACTGGGTTACTACGAAGGGACTGTCTAGATATAGTCTGGTCTTTGTTACGTATCTAGGGACTGTCTTTTGTGCCTTACTTGGCTGCTTGCTTATTGAATGAATTATATTGTTTCTTATTCAACTAATTGTATGTATAAAATCCATATACATGAATTAAGAATGCTCACTTTGTATCCTGTTTCTTTTTCTAAGGTGGATGGTGTGGTGTGTGCTTGCCGGGACTTTCTCCTGCGCTCACTGTCGGTGGAGAACTGTGTGCGTATACTAAGTTTGGCTGATGCATTTGGCTGTGCCGAGCTGAAGCGCAGTGCCCAACGTGTGGTGGAACTGAACTTTCGACATGTGTGTCGAGGCGAGGCCTTCATGCAGCTCTCTCACACACTGCTGCTGGAACTGCTGGGCAGCGATGCACTCGACGTAGAGCGCGAAGAGACTGTGCGACAGGCAGCCGCGCTATGGCTTGAGCACGATGCTGCACACAGAGAGCGGCACCTGTCGGCTGTGCTTAGCCTTGTGCGCGTCGATGCCTTGGCCGAGATCACGCAGCGCGCCTGGTTTCGTGGCTTACCACAAAACCACAAGTCCATTGTCATACAGGGACTGTATAAATCCATGCCCAAGTTCTTTAAGCCACGATTGGGTATGACAAAAGAGGAAATGCTCATTTTTGTGGACACCGATTCAGCAAGCGATTATAACAACCATGACTTGCATCGCCCTCCTAGTGAATTTAACAATTTGCATTTGCACCGTTCACCTAGCAATAATAATGACGATGATTTAACTTTACATCACTTGCTTGGCAGTAACGATGATTCACAACGCTCTATTACTTGCTATAGCCCCCAAGCTGAAAAAGTCTACAAGCTAACTAGCCCTCCGGATGACTTGCGCAGATTTGGAATCCTTGTCACACCTGATAATGATGTATTTGTTGCTGGAGGTGAACAGCCAGTCAAAAATGGCAAATGGAAGGCAGTCCAGAATTTCTATTGGTTGGATGCACAGCAGAATGCATGGGTGGCAAAAGCAGCCATGTTGAGCGCACGCACACGCCCCACGCTCGTATTCTGCCATGGATTTGTCTATGCCATCGGAGGAGGTGGCTATGATGACATGGGTGGAAGCCATGATGATGATGTCACAATGGAATGTTACGATCGCAGAAGAGATGAATGGAGTGCGACAAGCCCACTGCCAACTCATAGCTCCTTGAGCCAAAACAACATGGCTGCCGTAGCTGTTAACGACCGCGTTTATATCATTATCCATGATGCTATGTTTTGCTACTCACCACGTAATGATGTCTGGACAGAAATAATGGCGCAGAGAAGAAGAAGCTGTTTAGGCTCCGCCTCCTTTTTTTCAGCCACTACCACTGCTGCTGTTCTTGGTGACCTCATTTTCTATGTTGGTGGAGGAGGAGACGGTGCTATGGAAATTTATGATACAGTTAGGGACGAATGGCGCATGATTGCTACAGTGCCTGTTGCCGATGATGATGATGGTGCAGCCGTATCAGAGGCGTGTGTGCGGGCTGTTGTTCTGCTGGATACATTGTGTGTGTTTGTTCGTGAACGGCATGGAGGCTATGCGCTAATACGTTATGACACGACACGAGAGCGGTGGCTCCGCCCCCAGCCCATTCCCCACCGTGCCCTAGGTCGCCTCGGCAATCGCTTCCGCCTTGCCGTTGCCAAGCTGTACCCATCCTGCCTCACTGAGTTACCGTGGAAACCACCAGCATGCCCATTCCCGCCTGACGATGAGGAGGAGTTTAGCACGGATGGAGAAACTCTAGAGTTGCCAGACTTATAAAGAATCAATGGCCATTTTCAAATCTGGACAGAGAGACTGCAGTGGCTGCTCTAAATGGTGGCCATCTTCAGTTTGAACTTGGGGCATGTACAGAAATAGTGGCCATTTTGAAACATTCAGGTGCTTACTTTTTAGTAAAGGCTTTTTAGAGCCTTTGTATTTGAGGTAACTTCCTGAATGAGGTTAAAACCTTTAAAACCGTTAATGATGTCCAAAGGAATTAGTATGCAGCTGTCTTGGTGAGCATGTTTGTAGAGGAACACTAACTGGCTGAGAACTGGAATAGATGGCTGGGGTGTTTTAGCGCATAGTGATCTGCATTTCATTTGAATCTGAGGTGCACTTTTTAACGAGGAACAAGTATTCATGGCATCCAACTTTAATCCACCCCCACGATGTTTAACTTATTTGTGAGGTGAAGAGAAAAGGTAACGGACAGCGAGACGGATCGGATGTGTAGCATAAAGCATATAGCGTTTTGTTTAACAGGTTTGCTGAGGCGGGAAAACCAGTGAGAAAGGGACGGGGAAGCATCTAAGGTAGCAAACGGCTAGAGGATTACTGTGCAGTGAACAATGGCCATCTTGAATCCACGACGAGGCGAAAAGACTGCGAGGTGCTCAAGATGGCCGACATATTTAGCATGTCTCAGGCCTGAAACCTCTTCAAGAGGGCTATGGTTTTGAGTGTACAGAGAACTAACAACCATATTGGATTTAAACCATCTGTTAACATTACACAGGCAGAGGAAATGTAAAAATTTCAAGATTGAGAGTTTACTGTGGAACCGGGTGTCCAACATGACGGCCCATCCCCCCACCTGTGATGTCACCACTGACCATGTGTATATGATGATGCAGTCGATGGTGTAGAGCTGAGCTCATCATCGCTCCACAGACTGATTTCTACTGTTCATTAATGCATTAGTACTATTTCTCATTTCTCAATGGTTCTGATGATGATGCACTTGCTTTCAAATCTTCCACGATAGGGCTGCCGTGTACAGGGGTGGGGGGGGGGGGTATTTTTTAACGAGCAGAGTGTGACTGCAGGTTCAGTCATGTTAATTTTTTCTTTTTTTAGGTAAACCTGTCAGCTCTGATCCTCACTGCATCTACACCAACCTCACTAAGTGTGTTTGCGTGTGTGTCTGAATCTAATGAACTGAATGGACTCTCATACTTCGTCTCATGGTATATTTCCAATCCCCTGCTCATTATGCAGATTTATGGGGTTGAACAAAAATGCAACTCCGCAACCCTGCTGTCACGCACATCTCTGGGTCAGCAAGGGTGGAGCTTATGTTTGAATTGACTCAACAAATCAAGGTTTTTGACATCATGACAAGCCTTTCTTTTCATTTCTCTGGCTTGTATTAAAGCAGTCATTAATGTCTACAAGAGAATGGTTTATCAAGGTTAGCTAAACACACGAGTGTGTTTGAGTTTTGTATGCTAGGCAGAATTTCTAGCTGACAGACTGAAAAGCCAGCGGTGATGTTACTTTAAATTAAATTAAATTTAATCCTGCCTCTCTTCACACAGGAAAATCTGTCACTTGGCTAAATTGGGATTTGCTAAGTAGTGTTGAAGTGTAACAAGAATTACCTGTTACGCTTCGGCTTTGCTGAGGGCCGCGTCCCAAACCAGTAGTACATCACAATAGTGCACACTCTACAGTAAACTATAAAGGTACAGTGGAGATACCACTGAAGCTGCTACCATTCAATTTCTTATGCTCCAAACGATGTTTTACCAGCTTTGTTCAGAATCTGAGTTAGCCTACCATTAATTTGCGAATGATGACGGAGAAATCATCTTACTAGCCTATTAAATTATTTATGCAGCAGTTACAAAATAAAACCTGTTTTTCCTTTTTTTGATAAGCGATTTGTTGCATTGATTTAAATTGCAATAATTTAAATTTAATTGTTGTATTAATCTTAATCAACAGACAATTACACCCATAGTGACCAGGGAAGAGCTTGGTGTTCGATGTTGGTTAGCTAGCTGCTGCTCAGTTTAGCTAACTAGCTTACACAGTTTCACCAAGTAGTGAACGCTTTTTACACGCCATGAAGTAAAGCAGGATGCAGTTTGGGATACAACCCAAAGCTAAAAAGCTTACCTGCTAGATAGCTAACCCCAAGAACTAAACAGGTTGTCATGGTAACTAAAACCTAATCTGTCCAGCTAGCGGGATGGCCGCCATCAGTAACCAAGGAACAGGGAAAGCTTTGTGGTTGTGGTGGCTGGCTAGCTGAAAACTGGCTTTGAAATGGTACTGTATGTGCTAATAGTGGCAAATTGTTTTGAGGCATGATTGGGGACGCAACCTATGTCTGAGTCGTTTTTGTTTGCTGAGCACTCACCTGGCTAACATGTTTGGTGTTGTACTACCGTATTTTTGGGTATGGGACACAGCCCATGATGTGACACCTGGTTTGGGACGCAACCCGTGTCTGAGTCGTCAGACACTCAGCTATCTTCATTTTGCCATTATTTAGTATGAGGGCATGTGGTTTGGGACACAGTCCATGACTGGCAAGTTGCATTAGTGTAATTTGACACCTCACTTGGGACGAAGCCCATGAGGTCCTCTCCAGAATATTCTACAATGCAGCAGTTGAAGGAAACATTTCTGTAAGATAACTGTTACCTGTGTGTGTGTGTGTGTGTGTGTGTGTGTTCATTCTGTTTTTTTGGGGAGTTTGATGGTTTCATTGTCAGAGCCTTTGCCACTATAACAGAGGGATTATGGGTAATGTGGGGGTAATGTTTAACTGGTTACTGAGTGTGATGTAGAGTTCTGATATACACTCAGCCTGTCCCTCAGCACTGTACTGCACACACACCTTTAATTTATTATTAAACACTTCACAAACACCCCGCCTCTGTCTTTATTTGTTGCCATGATACAGCTGGGTGCAAATGTTTATGCACCCTTTGGTTTCTGAATGCAGTTTATCTATAAAACAGGTTTGTGTGTGGTTTTTTTTTAATGATTACAGACTAAATTTTACAACAATTGAAGCTCAGTCTAAAGCCACCTGTATGCTGTACAGATTAAGGACCAAAAAAAAAAAAAAGCACATCCTAAAAGAATTCTTTGGTTACGAGATGGACAGTCTTAGAGCGCATAACATGATGAGCATAACGAGCATCATGTTCTCTTTGGCAGCCAGTTTAGTGCCGTTGCAACCGAAGACATCGGACATCAAAGTTCTGTCAGTGAGAATTTTTTAAAATAAAGTCTGAGTGTGAAAACTGCGACGACGCTCACCAGACTCACAGGACGGATACAAATACAGTAGCGGCAATGAAATGTAGATGGAACGTACTAGAACAATTTCCTCATTATCTCACGTTCATTTTGAAGAACGTTTGCATTTACGCGAGCCCATTTTCTGAATGTGCTGATTTCTGGATCACGCCGATTAACGTAGTAATTTTCTTTCATCACAGGTCTATCGTTAGAAGATCTTTACATAATCTGATATAGAGAACACGGTACTATAGAAATTGGCCAAGGTTTTACTGGGATCTCCTACAATGTGACAAGTAACATTTCTTAAAATACAGCTGAAATCCTATAGTGTGAAACTGATTTACATCAGCAGGTCTCAAAAGTTTACACCCCTGACCTGATCTAGTTAATTTATGTAAATGAGCTTTATTAAAGTGCAAATCAGTCACCACATGCTTACTGAAAGTCTTATTTAAGGCATGAAATGTTAAAACAGGCTCAAACTCTTAAGCAATCGAGTTAGTGTCAGTGGGAATCAAGAAAAAACTCGTACCCTGAGCTGGAAAACTCTAAACTTACATAAAGATGGAAAAGGAGCTAAAAAGATAATGTCTTTAATGAGAAGAGTGAAAAATATTTAAAAAATGGAAGACAGGCATGACCAGAGTGGTGAAAGTAAGAAATTAACTTTGTGTGTTATAGTAAAATACTGAGTCACTGGATGCTGCGATGAAGCAGAGTTACTGTGACCACCATAAGGTTGATTATTTTCCTATAACAGCACACCCTGAAGTGTTTAATTCCTCTTACGCCAAAGCAATTTGCCAAGAATTAAAACTTAACAAATGTTCATTATTATCCCAGCATCAATGTCTACTGTCTGTTATTCATTGATCAGATTCATTTTTTAAAGTATGATGATGATCAGCTCCCCTATATACAGTACATGTTCAGCAAGCAGCAGTGAAGCAATGACCTCCCTGCCGTGCTGCCTCCTAACACTGAGAGTCAAACACGCAGCTCGCCGTTCACGCTAACGAACAGGTCAGATTCTGAAAAGAAGTTTCCATAAAAGCATTTTGATTAAATTACACTTCAAGAGCAAAAGCACTGGCTACATCTATTTAGGAAAGTAGAAACAAATCCCAAACGACTCGTGTGTGCGACTCTGCTCTCAAGCTTCACCTAAACGAGTCGATATAAACAGCTGAGTCGTTGGCGGACAGCACTAGTTAGTTTCATTGTTTCAGAGTAAAGGTGTGCAAATTTTGCGTTCCCTTATATGTCCTTATTTTGTACTGATTCCAAAATATCCTGATTAAACATCACTGCATGATTAATTTTGCAATCATCCAATAACTTTTTTTACCCAGTTACTCTACTTGAGAGGTGACGTTTTCATTTTAGTTCAGATTTAGTTTTTCTGCACATTGTTATTTCTTAAAATTCTTTTAATAGCATGTTTGACAGCATATAAAATATTCTTGGTATTTCTTATGCATGCATAATTATTTTTTCTTTCTTTTAAAAATGCATGGATTAATTGTGATTTCTAATGAAAACATTATCCAAACAGTGAAGCATGGTGGTGGTAGGATCATGCTGTGTTACCCTTGGCCTCTTGGTTGCTTCTGTGTATAATCACTTCTTCACTCAGTCACTGACTTTTAATGCACAGCCTCCTCCAAAGGATTATTTTAAATAGCCAAACACTGATCATTTTCCACAACTTTCTTCTCCAACAAACTCTGGGTTCTTCCAGGGACAGCTGTATTTATTTAGGTCTAATATAGGGGTTTATTTTTATTTTATTTTTGACAATATTGTTATTTTTATTTCCCACACTTCAGTTTTATGGATATTTCGTGTAGATGCATAAACATCTATTTGCAAGACGATATATATATATATGGAAACTATATTCAGTGTATTGATGTAAGTCAGTGTATAAGAAGAAATATATTGACTATAAAATGAAGGAAAAACTTTAAAAATTATGATTTTATTGAAGATGTAAAACGAGAATATAATGTATTCTGAAAAAATAAAGTGCTGGGGTACAGTGGATGAGTCAGCCAATGACGTCATGATCACGAGGGCGGAAGTGATCTCTGTTTGTGTTTGTCCATCAGTAACAGACCGATGAGGGGAGCAGGGGCGTCGGTTTTTATTATTTTAATCGTGAATAAAAGTTAGGTTTTCTTTCTCACACACACGGTGATGGAGTCCGGCGGTAAGGACGGGGTTAAAGGAGCCGTGTTGCACATCGTGGTGGTCGGCTTCCACCACAAGAGGGGCTGCCAGGTAAGCTAATGCTAATGCTAAAGCTAAAGCTAAAGCTAAAGCTAAGCCAGCCAAACACAGGTGCGTTATCAGACGTTAGCCATCTAACACAAGCTGGCTGTCTAGACTACAGTTCAGCTGTTATTTTTTCAGAAGTAAATGTCAAAGAAACCAATATAACATGCAGAAATAAGTTCCGTGTAAGAAGCGTCTGGTGAAACATCTACATATTTAATGACTGTTAAATATTTAAAACGTTGCAGTGTAACAGGAGACTGCAGTTCAACGTGTTCTCCTGAAATACATTCACTTCTTTTTATTACTGTGAGTTTATTCCTGCTTTTTGTTGCTCGTCTTCTAATGAACGCACTGATAAGCCTGTAGTTGATAAGTGATATCAGTAGCCCCGCCCCTTTAGCCTATTAATGCACCAGATTGCCCCGCCCACATACACCTGTCCCAACCCGAACTCTATTATGGATCACATCAGAGGCCTCTGGTGCAGCATCCTAAGCGCCCTGATTTTGGAATTCCAAAAACTCTGTTTTGATTGACCACCTCTGATGCTCTTTTGACATGTTCACACACACTGTGATTGGATGGTGTGTTGAAACATTCCAAATGGTTTGTTTGGATGCCATATTGAGAAATTACAAGCTTTCTTATTGGATGTGTGTGTGTGTGTGTGTGTGTGTGTGTGTGTAGGTGGAGTTCTCCTACCCCCCCATCAGTGATGAAGGTCATGACAGTAACTTGTTGCCAGATCAGTGGAAGTACCTGCCCTTCCTCGCTCTGCCTGACGGAGCGCACAACTATCAGGAGGGTAAACACACTCGACGTGCTGTATATATATCACACTGTATAACTTAGCAATACGGCTACCAGGAGGGTATAGACACACAGACGTGTGTGTGTGTGTGTGTGTGTCATATATATATATATATATATATATATAAAAAAAAAAATCAGTCATGTGAAAAAAATAAGTGCATCCCATGGAAATTATAGACTTCTCAACACATTTAATCAAGCAAACATTTCACCCTTTTGATACAGCGCCTACAGATAAAGGTGATCTACTTGAACAAAACAACAAGGAAAATTAGCTCTTTCAATCATTTATTCAA
>JAOTRR010000059.1:1122285-1139294 GCA_028570945.1 Gogo arcuatus
ACACACACACACACACACACACACACACACACACACACACACACACACACGTATTTATACAGCATCCTTGCTAAGTAGCTGACAAGCCGGGAAAATGCTATACCAAACAAATCAATATGTAGATGGGCGAAGATAAAACTGACTTCTGCTTTGGTCAGCAAATCTCTTCCTGCTCTCACTGAAAAAAAAATGCTAACAAACAAAATGAGCGGCCAATAACACAAGTGACACCGCAAGTCATTGCATACGACATGCACTTATAAACATGACCAGTTTCTATAACAGCAGCTCTGACAGTATTAATGCGCTCGTTCTAATATGTTATTGTTTCTGTAGTAACAGCTCATTCACGGGGACTTGTGAGGGAAAAAAGAGATGCTGGTGATGGAAAGACTGTTTATAGCTGCTACAGCGTAAGTCAGAACAGGAACTCAGTTGTTTCGTGGATGTTCCAAAACACTGAATGTAACTATAAATGGACAAAAAGAACAAGAACAGACACAAACACAAGAAAAACAATATTTAACATCTTGAAATGAATAATGGTAATATTTAATAACATTTATATAACAGTTGAGCAGCTCTAAAACGACAACATGACAGACAAAAACAAAATGAAACAACAAAAGTGACATTTAACATCTGAAACGAAAAGAACAAGCGCAATATTTAGAAACAATACAACAATCAAAAGCCACATCTAATTAGAGTCAAAAGGAACTGTTTTTTTTTTTTTACAGAACAAGCTAATATAGTTGTCCTTAACAAATCAAGAGGTTGTGTTGGTTTCTTTGATAGTACAGATCTTTTTTTTTCTTTTTTTTTTTTCCATTTTTCAAAATACCTTTAGAGAGACATAGTTAAGAGCGCCCATGTAGTTCCCTTTTAATGAACTGAAGGCACCACAAAGTCATACATTTTTCATTGAAGCAAATAGAAGAAAGCAAAAGAGAGAGAGAGAGAGAATGAACAAAGTGAGGGAACCCACCTCTGGTTAGAAGCGCTGTCCCACAGAGTTGCTCATATGCCTGATATGCTGATTAGATCTTAAATTGATTCATTAATTTACAATCATACACACACACACACACACACACACACACACACACACACACACACACTTACACCCCCGTACAGACACAATCTACGAGACAAGAGGAGCATCAGGGTTCAGGACAGCAGCACTGTTCACACCCAAAGGCTGTGATGAAATGATGTGGGAGAGAGAGAGAGAGAGAGAGAGAGAGAGAGAGAGAGAGGGGGAGAGAGAGGGAGAGAGAGAGAGAGAGAGAGAGAGAATGGAGGAGGGGTAACATAATGTATGTCCATGAATCAGTCCATCCTCTATTTCCACTTAAAGACTAGCTCACTGATGGGAATCTCTGCTCTTTTTTCTGCACTTGACTTGACAAAAAGAATCGATTCTTTCGGCTCCCAAAAGGCTTCTTGCAAGTTTTATTTTTTTAAATAATCTGTTTAAATAAATGCAAAAAAAAAGCGCAATGTGGTACATAATCCTGAATACCTGAATTTTCACTGAGAGAGCCACTGGATCCTTATTTCCTTTTCAGATATGTGAGTCGGCTCCCAACGTTCACCTGAAAGAGCTGGCTCAAAGGGTCGACTCGTTCATGAACAGCGCATCACTACTGAAGTGAGGAAATGTGTTTCAAATGCACTAGTTTTATTATACCCATACAGTATAATAAACTTTATGATTAAAGCATTTACAATCACTTTAACAGGAGCACCTGCCTGTACACCTGCTTGTTCATGCAGTTAGGCCTATCCAATCAGCCAATCATGTGGCAATGCATCAAATCATGCAGATCCAGGTCAAGAGCTTGGGTTAGGGGTCAAATTAAACATCAGAGTGGGGGGAAAAGTGATCTCTGTGGCTTTAACAGTCGCGTGACATGGACTGCCTTCAAGTTCTCCTCAGACGTTCATGCGTACGAGTTCGGAAGTCGTGATTAGTGATCAGTTAACATGTAAAGCATCCTGTAAGCATCACATTCGGTCATTTCTTATATTGACACACCCCTAACTTGAGTTTCCGTGTTGTACTTATAACACTGTGGTGCCATTCAACTGCGCTCACCTTGCAATTATGATATATTCGACGGGACTTCAAGGCTGCAATGGTTGTTTGTGCAAGACAAGGTGGTTTGAGTATTTCAGAATCTGCTGATCTGGGATTTTCAGAATGGTGCGTAAAGGAAACAAACAAACAAAAACATCCAGTGAGGTGGCAGTTCTGTGGGCAGAAATGCTTTGTTGATGAGAGAGGTCAGAGGAGAATGGCTAGACGGCTTTGAGCTGACGGGAAGGCTACTGTAACTCAAAACAACCACTCTTTACAGCCGTGGTGAGCAGAAAAGCATCTCAGAATGCACAACACGTCATAGTAGACCACATTGGGGTCCACAAAAATGAGAATGTAAGACATGTGTTTGAATCTCATCTTTGTGTGAGTCAGGCAGGGTGAGAGTTCGACTCCTCGGCTGCTTGTCATGATGCATGTGGTGTATGGTGAGGTATAAACGGAATAAACGAATAAAAGAAATCCTGGAAACTTGAATAAAAATAAGTGCTGATACAGCACACACAATGATATAACAACGAGGTAAAAACATTTACTGTCTGTCCATATGTAGCATAATGATTTTTACATGTAATTAAATCACTTTTATAACAATTATGCAACGTTGAATCATGTGTTGTTAATCAGCATGTAGAGTAAGATTTTTTTAAACAGTGTATTTGACAGATAGACTGTAGACAAACACCAACAACATTAAAGGTGCATTAGGTACCATTAGTCTTTTGGTTCTTGCTTTTTTTTTTTTCAAGATTAGGTGGGTTCAACATTTGAATGATTCCCGCCCATGTTCACGAAGCTCCGCCCCCAGGATCTAGGTTGCCCTTGTGGTGTCTACAATGTCTATTAAAAAACACAAACAAGCCTTCCAGACCGGAAGTCAGTTTTCCAAACGGGTTTTCTCAGCGAATTAATACACTTTTGCTAAGGCAACGGCTTAATGCATTGTATTTTAATCATTCTCTGCATATCTTACATAGTTATTTGTACATGTAAGGAATTTTTAAAAAAATACTATTGCACCTTTAAGCCAGGTTTGTGGCGAAAAACCGCAAGGAGCCGTTAGGGAGCCGAAAGAGTCGACTCTTCTTGATGAGCCGAGCCGATTGCCGTGAATCTTTAGAAATATTCGGCATTCACAGCACGATCAGTGTGGCGAAAACAACACTAATATTGTGATAAAACTGTTTGTAAATTTGTTTAAAAGCCGATAAAAATCGATAAACTTGTTCTTAGTTTAAAAAACGGTGATGCTGCGTGGCCCCGCCTCCTATCCACTCTGATTGGTTAATCCGTCGTAGCGGGAGGAAGCGCTGCGTTTGAATTTTTAAAATAACTTGAGCTCGCGCTGGAGCGGTTAGTCAACGTTCAGTCTGAGGTAGGGACATTAAACAGGAGTCAAACTAGTTCATAAAAGTCCAAAACGGTTTGTTTTTAGGTGCAGTTTAGCAGCAGGAATTTGTAGGTTCTGGGCTGGAAAGTTAGCATTTAACTTATTTAATAACTGAGGAATAATTCGACGTTAAAAGGCAACTCCGACCGCCTGAGGTGAATACAACGATGGCTGCAACGGAAGGACCTCTGAAGGTAAAACACCGTTAATTACAGTTTATATACAGAACGGCATGCTAGTTTTATTGGGAATGAGAGCTAGTTAGATCACTTAAATGTTTTTTGGAGTTAAAAAAGCAAATTTAATTTTAGTTCACCTCACACGAGTTTTTTTTTTTTTTTTGTGCGCGCGCGTAAACTGACTAGCTTAAATCCCTGTGTAACTGAATCGACTTAGCGTCATACCACAAGTTACTTTAAATTAAATAAACATGGCAGACAATGAATTTCCTTTGCTAGTTTATATGGTAAGTTCAAGAACCAACTCCACCCTTAGATAAGCATGTGGCTTCCTAGATGAGCTGTTAACCTAATAAGCCAAATAACTTTGTTTTTAAAGATTATGATCATGATTTAACTCACTAAAATCTTAAAACTAGTACTTTGGCTCATTTAGTTAAAAACTAACCTAGGAGGAAATATGGAGAATTTAGTTTGGTCTTGAATTTAAATACCATTTTAAGTCCTAAATCCTATAGACTATTGGTGGTGAACATGTGACTCAGGGCTGAACTGATGTGTCATTTGTTAACCATTATCACAAAATCGTTGCCTGATGTTTTTCTGAAACCCACAAGAAAAAGAAAAAAAGGAAAACGATCGCCTATGGCGTGTTGTGATGAAATATTTATGGCATCAGTATCTGTAGCTATACCACTGTTCCCTTTATCTTATCTCAATCTTCTCCTTAGGCTTTGTTTGAGAACAAGGCCCTGAACAAGCCGAAGAAGGATGAGAAGCGTCTCTCTGTGGAACGCATCTACCAGAAGAAGACGCAGCTGGAGCACGTCCTGCTCCGGCCAGACACCTACATCGGCTCTGTGGAGCCTGTCACGCAGGTATGTAGTTTTAGTCTCTCGCTCATACACGCAGATCTGCATACATGACTGGGGCAATCAACAACATTGACTAAAAATTCATTATATTGGGTATTTGGAAATATTTTGTCGCTAAATACACCCGTCTCCTATTTTCTTGTTGTTTTTCAGCAAATGTGGGTGTTTGATGAAGTGGTAGGAATGAACTGCAGGGACATCACGTTTGTTCCTGGCCTCTACAAGATCTTCGACGAGATCCTGGGTGCGTCTGCGTGAACCTCGATTACCGTATTCTTCTGAATTCTTTGCTTAAGTCAAAAATGAGTGTACTTCACGTTGTCCTGTAAATAACGTACCCTGTCAGTGAAGTCTAGTTTAGTCTCTGTATTGTTGCGTCAATGTAGTTTTATGTTAGTCCTAATCCCTCTGGTTTAGCCTTAAACGTGAACAATTGTTACTTTTTGCTAAACAACAAACTAGTTAATTATGTTCACTACATTCCCTCTAAAATCACATTGCACCAGGGACTTTTATAATGAACAGATTAAGTTATTATTAAAGAAATTCTTATGTGAAGGGAAAGGTTTGATTTGCTTGTTTAGTCATTGTTTTTTTGTTTTTTTTTTTACTTAAATTAGCAATTTGTTTTTACAGTGAATGCTGCAGATAACAAGCAGAGGGACAGCAGCATGAACTGCATCAAGATCACCATTGACCCGTGAGTCAGTCTTCATCTTTACACGTGTATGGGTTAATAAATAAGTAAATAAAAAGAAACGGCAAAAGCCATATTTTTTAAAAAAAATTGAATTAATCTGTATGCTTATGTGTGGTATTTATGAACTGTTTTTGGCCCATACATCAGAGAGAACAACACAATCAGCATCTGGAACAACGGGAAGGGCATCCCTGTGGTGGAGCACAAAGTGGAGAAGGTGTATGTGCCGGCGCTCATCTTCGGCCAGCTGCTCACCTCCAGCAACTATGACGATGACCAGAAGAAGGTCACAGGTGCGACACCGATACTATCTAAGTCATGCCGTGGAGCTGTGAGATGTGCTTGATTCTTATGTATGTCCTATCTCTTCCCCCCCCCCCCCGTGCCACTAGGTGGCCGCAACGGATACGGCGCTAAGCTGTGCAACATCTTCAGCACCAGGTTCACCGTAGAGACGGCGTGCAGGGAGTCCAAGCAGTGCTTCAAACAGGTCCGGAGCTCGAGTATTTATTTAACACCCCACTAATAGTGTGTTCACATCATAACTTGTTTCTTGGACATTCCTCAACATTAAAATAGTGCTATTTTAATAAATGCAATATTTGGCAATTTCTTTTGCTCTGGGCCACATCATACCATCCTGTCTTGGATTCCCTTCCCCTCCATAACAGCATGGTTCGTAGGGTTTTATTTCGTGCATGTACAACAAAGTGACGCATTTAGTTTCTCTTTTCTGAATAGAAAGAATTTCAACCGTTTTAAACTGTGCTGTAATGGAAAACATCACCCCATCACTTCTTATTTGACAATTACAGTATGTGTGAACAGTAAGTGTTATGGTCCAGACATCATAATTTCAAATTTTACCCAGTGTATTCATTTTATTTCTTGTTAATAAACAGGCCTTAAAGGTGCAGTTTGAAATATTGGTCTGTAAACATGTTTAAATAAAGTCAAACACAGTATGAAGCGCTCGAGTTCTGCCGTTTATGTAATGAATGATTTGATGTGTGATCTGCAGACGTGGTACGACAACATGGGGCGTGCAGGCGAGGCCAAAATCAAGCCATTCAGCGGCGACGACTTTACATGCATCTCCTTCCAGCCTGATCTGTCCAAATTCAAGATGGAGTCTCTGGACTGCGACACGGTGGCACTGCTGACGAGGCGCGCGTACGACATCGCTGGCTCCACCAAAGGCGTCAAGGTGCTCCTCAATGGCACCAAGCTGCCTGTAAGTGCTTCTCCTCTCCTGCTTGCTGTTGCGCCTTCTGAAATAACCTCAACCAGTTTCCTGAGACTTGACGTTAATCTTCATGTATTTCAGGTGAGCGGATTCCGCAGCTACGTGGACCTGTACGTGAAGGACAGAACGGACGAGACGGGTTCTCCACTCACCGTAGTGCATGAGGTGGTGAACCCGCGCTGGGAGGTCTGTCTCACCATGAGCGAGAAGGGCTTCCAGCAAGTCAGCTTTGTCAACAGCATCGCCACCACCAAGGTACACACGCCTTCTGGAATGTACAGCTTCCATGAATGTCTGAAAAACTGGAATGGGTTATTAACATTAGCTCCCTGTTTCATAGCTCCTTGTGGCTGTTTAAAAGCACAAAAGGTGTTTGCTAATATCAGGTAACTAAGATTAGACATTTTAAAACTGTGCATTTTAGGGTGGCAGACACACGGACTACGTAGCCGACCAGATCGTGTCCAAGATGATTGAGGTGGTGAAGAAGAAGAACAAAGGTGGTGTGGCAGTCAAGCCCTTCCAGGTAACTCGAGACACTTGAAGTTCTGAATTGACCGCCGTTTTAACTCGCACCGAGTGCCGTGTTTGGGGAAACGCTGAGCTTTACCTTTGTGTGTGGGTTTTTTTTTGTTTGTTTTTTTTTTTTTTTTTTTTTTTTTTCTTCCTCTTCAGGTGAAGAACCACGTGTGGCTGTTTGTGAACTGCCTGATCGAGAACCCCAGCTTTGACTCACAGACCAAAGAGAACATGACGCTGCAGCAGAAGAGCTTCGGCTCCACCTGTACACTCAGCGAGAAGTTCATTAAACAGGTCTCTCTCTCTCTCGCGCGTGCACGCACACGTTCTTTTGTATTGGGACACATCCTGGTTTTAATGCTTGTAGAATGGATGACTTGTTTCCTGTGTGGAAGGCCATTAATGTGGGAGGAAACAGGAAGAATAATTAAACTACAAACCAGAATCCTTTTAAGTGTGTGAATACAGAGCATTTAAGAGAGTAATAAAGCAAAAACAAACTTATTTCTGACATTACTAGACCCAAGCTTCAATAAGAATGGGTGTATGTGTGTCTTTTAGTAAGCGTTTTTGTGTTTAATCCATTCTCAGGCGAACGGCTGCGGCATCGTGGAGAGCATAATGAACTGGGTGAAGTTTAAGGCTCAGACGCAGCTCAATAAGAAGTGCTCGGCTGTCAAACACACCAAGATCAAGGGCGTGCCCAAACTGGACGACGCCAACGACGCAGGTACGGCCGCCATCTTGGAGCAGCGTTTATTAGGGCTGGGCGATACGATGATGTAACATCAATGTCATGATTGAATGTTGCAATACATTTCTGAGAAAGTATAATGTTCTACATTAGAAACATTTTTTTAGACATGAACAGTAAACTCATTAGTTAGTGTAGCTTTTTTTTTAGCCTAGTCTGCCTCCAGGCAACCAAACCACAAGGCTGGGAGATTTTACTTTCTAAATACATTTATTTGTTCATCCCTATATAGGAGTAAAGTGATAACCGATACTAATGTGTGTGTAATGTGCTTTGTGTGTTTAGGTGGTAAGAACTCGGCCGGCTGCACTCTAATCCTCACCGAGGGAGATTCGGCTAAGACCCTGGCCGTGTCTGGACTCGGAGTGGTGGGCCGTGATCGCTACGGCGTTTTCCCCTTGCGTGGAAAAATGCTCAATGTGCGGGAGGCCTCGCACAAACAGGTGCAAACACACACAGATACACAACTGTGCTAGTATCTGTGCTACAACTACACACAAAATAAACTTGCTTTAAAAATGGAAATGGTTGTGTGTGTGTGTGTGTGTGTGTGTGTGTGTGTGTGTGTGTGTGTGTGTTACAGATCATGGAGAACACCGAGATCAATAACCTCATCAAGATCCTGGGTCTGCAGTACAGGAAGAACTACGGTGACCCCGAGTCGCTCAAGACGCTGCGCTACGGCAGGCTCATGATCATGACAGATCAGGTTGGCCATGAGCGCTGATTTCACTTATGGGTTGAGTGCAATGTTCTGATTTTTATATTTGACGTGTGGCGTTTTGCCTGATCCAGGATCAGGACGGCTCCCACATCAAAGGGCTTCTCATCAACTTCATCCACCACAACTGGCCCTCACTGCTGCACCATAACTTCCTCGAGGAGTTCATCACTCCCATCATCAAGGTGTGTATGTGCATTTGCTATTATTCACATGCTTTATAAATCTTATGTCTGTGATATACAACTAAACAATATTAAGCATGTTATAAAGGTGTTTGGTATGAGCAGACTGTGCAATAAGAGTCCTGGCATGAGCACAGAACAGACTTTATGATTACAACAGCAGGTACAGGTTTACACTGTCTGTCATTTTGCATGCCGGTCAAGCACTGAAATCGTGTGTGCACCGCAATATGTACAGCTTTAGTAATCTGTAGTGTGTAAATATACACCATATGGCCAAACTATTGGACATCTCTCACGCCATCATACCCATATGTGGGCCTTCCCTAAACTGTTTTATCAGGTTTTCTGTACTCTGTCTCTCTGCAGGCATCGAGTAAGAAGCAGTCGCTCTCCTTTTATAGCATCCCAGAGTTCACTGAGTGGAAAGAGAAACAGAGCAACCTGAAATCATGGAAGATCAAGTACTACAAAGGTTTGTCCCTAACAACCTGTGGTAGTCTGGCGCTAAATGTAAGCAGGCAGCTTTTTCTCCAGGTGCATTCTGCACATGCTAAGGTGGTGGGGTCATGATGGAATCATGGTGATGGGTCTCAGTTTTTTCCTCTCATCCTCCTTTTAAAAGCCAGCACAGGTTTTACATGTGATCCTTTGTGAATTGGGGCACTTTTTATGTGTTACTGCTGGGTTGTGTTTTTTTTTTGTTTGTTTGTTTTTTTTTCCTCCCATTTTTTTCCTTTCCCATGTCAGAGCTTACAAAGACGCAAAAAATTCATTAATTTTTTTTAGAGAGATTGAGTAGATATTGTACTTGATCTGACCTCATTTTTGATTATTGTTCCCCTCCAGGTTTGGGTACCAGCACAGCCCAGGAGGCTAAAGAGTATTTCTCGGACATGGCGAGACATCGCATCCCGTTTAAATACTCAGGACCTGCCGACGACGAGGCGATCACCCTTGTAATCACAGCCACTTGTACAATTTTGCAGAAATTACTTGTGAATAAACTCGCGCTTGAGACATGTTTTCTCAGTGTTTTTATTTTTTGCGCTCTGCTTCTAGGCCTTTAGTAAGAAGAAAGTGGAAGAGAGAAAGGAGTGGCTCACCAGCTTCATGATCAACAGGCGACAGCGCCGGGAGCATAACCTGCCCGAGGTTAGAACGGTAGCGATTAGCCACCAAGATTTGATTTTATTGTGTAAAATGCAAGTTTTGTAATTCTGGTATGCGTGTGTGAGAGCAGGAGTATCTGTATGGGAAGGAGACCACATCGCTCACATACCACGATTTTGTCAACAAGGAGCTGGTGCTTTTCTCCAACTCTGATAACGAGCGATCTATCCCATGTTTGGTGGACGGTGAGATGTTTAACTTTTTATATAATTGTGTGTGTATTTATTAGTGTATGTATATGTATGTCATTTAATTTTTTTAATTGATTTATTTTTTGTCTTGTTGCTATGGTGATACATAAGAGACTTTTCTACACTTATTTGCCTTCTCAGCTAAGGCACAGTCTGACCAATCGCTTATGAATTTTCCCCTGTGGAAAAGCCAATTCACTGAAGACGAAAGGACATGGGACATCAGATGCACATTTAAATATTAAGAAATTGTGTTAGCATGAACCTATCTTGTTTACCTACGTGCACTACGGTTTTGTTGTAATGTTCAGTGTTTTAAAATTGGCACTTTATATCTAACGTGTGTGTGTGTGTGTGTGTGTGTGTGTGTGTTTGATTGTGTGTGTGTCAGGTCTGAAGCCAGGCCAGAGGAAGGTGGTGTTCTGCTGCCTGAAACGAAATGATAAGCGTGAGGTGAAAGTGGCCCAGCTCGCCGGTTCTGTCGCTGAGATGTCAGCTTATCACCATGGAGAGGTGACCTTTTTTTTTTTTCTTCTATCTTTTCTTCCTCCTTCTTTTTTTTAATTAAATAAAGGTGTGTTCTATAATTCTGCACTTCTTTTAAATATATAATATAGTGTCTGGATTGTGTCATTATAAATAAGTAAAGTAAAATTCTGTGTGTCTGTAGACTTCTCTGATGATGACCATCGTGGGTCTGGCACAGAACTTTGTGGGCAGCAACAATCTGAACCTGCTGCAGCCTCTGGGGCAGTTCGGTACACGCCTTCATGGAGGCAAAGACTCAGCCAGCCCCAGATACATCTTCACTATGCTCAGGTACACAGAGTTCTTGATTGGTTTATAGCTGCATATCTGCTCTTGGGGTGAGACAGGTGTTGGACAAAATCTTGTTTTTTTTTTTGTTTTTTTAAATACACAGTTGTCTTTCAGAAATATAATTTGAAGTGCACCTGAAGGTCAAAGTATGTAGGATTTGGGCTAAAATAGACTTGTTACTTTTTACCCATTATTTTATTTATATTTGAATTGTTTTATATTTTCGTGTGTTCGTGTCTCTCTCTCGCGTGCGCGCACGCACACACACACACACACACACACACACACACACACACTAGTCCTCTGGCTCGGCTGCTTTTCCCTGCTGTGGATGACAACCTGCTCAAATACAACTATGATGACAACATGCGCGTGGAGCCCGAGTGGTACGTTCCCATCATCCCACTCGTTCTGGCCAACGGCGCTGATGGTATCGGCACAGGCTGGGCTAGTCGACTCCCCAACTATGACGTGCGCGAAATCGTCAGTAACATCCACCGCATGCTTGACGGCCAAGAGCCTCTGCCCATGGTGAGTTACAGGAAGCAATGTCTCCATGTCTTATCTGTTAGAATTACTCTGTAGATTAACAGCCAGTGGTTAGTAGCCAACATGGAGTCAAACTGATGGTAGTATAGTACACACATCCCATTTATACAAATGCGCCTGTTAATTTTCCTCAGTCTTTAAAATGGCCTGTGAGTTACATAAAATAAAGAGGGGAAAAAAATTAGGATTTTTTTCTAAATCCATTGTTCTGTGTTATACAGTTGCCTAACTATAAGGGCTTTAAAGGAACCATTGAGGAGCTGATGACCAACCAGTACATGAACAGCGGTGAGGTGGCCATCATTGACTCCACCACCATCGAGATCTCAGAGTTGCCTGTAAAAACCTGGACTCAGGTCAGTAGTCATGAGCATCTTATTGCCCTCTACCCATTCATTTGTTTTACCCAATCATTCCTTTCTCTTCCTCTTACAAATATTTTGTAATTCTCTTCCTATTTCTTTTTCTTTAAATGCATGAACATTAGACGTACAAGGAGAACGTGCTTGAGGTGATGCTGAACGGCTCTGATAAGGTGCCTCCGCTGATCACGGATTATAAAGAGTACCACACGGACACCACTGTGCGCTTCGTGGTGAAAATGACTGAGGAGAGGCTACGCGAGGCCGAGGCTGCAGGCCTACACAAAGTCTTCAAGCTCCAGAACCCACTCACCTGCAACTCTATGGTAAAGACAGGACTCACTTGCAACTGATTATATAAGTGATTTAGCTACTCGGTGTGTGGCGATGCTGAACATTTGTTTTAAACCTCCTGCTTCGTGTGTACAGGTCCTTTTTGACCACGTGGGCAGCCTGAAGAAGTACGAGACAGTACAGGACATCATGAAGGACTTCTTTGAGCTGCGTCTGAAATACTACGTGCTGAGGAAGGACTGGCTGCTTGGCATGCTGGGAGCTGAAAGCGCCAAGCTCTCCAACCAGGCACGCTTCATTCTGGAGAAGATCGAGGGCACGCTTGTCATTGGTGAGAGATTCAAGGGGGAACATTTCAAACTGTCTTGTCATAAGAGAGCATTGTGCATTGAGTTAGCACTTATTGTAAAAAAAATATATATATATATTTTTAAACGTTTTTACATCTTTCAGAGAACAAGCCGAAGAAGGAGCTGATCCGCATGCTGCAGGAGATGGGCTATGACTCAGATCCTGTTAAGGCCTGGAAAGTGTCTCAGGAGAAGGTACTGTAATGGAGGATATGAAACCAGTCTTGCCTTTCACTCCATTCTTCTGCATGCGTGAGCCGTAAACGTCTGCGTGTTTCATTCTAGGACATGGAGGAAGAAGCAGGTGACGAAGATGAGGAGGAAGAGACGTCAGGACCGGACTACAATTACCTCCTGAGCATGCCCATGTGGTTCCTCACTAAAGAGAAGAAAGACGAGCTGTGCAAGCAAAGAGATGCAAAGGTAACTACGACGTGAACAAAAAGCTTTAAAACACGTGTGTGCTTGATGTTAAACCACATGTGGTATTTATTTTTTGTTATAGATGAACGAATTGAGTGTATTGAAGAGGAAGTCTCCTTCAGATCTGTGGCAGGAGGATCTTGCTGCCTTTACTGAGGAGCTAGAGGTAAATGTCTAGAAACCTAATAGAAAGCATACTGATTAAAAAAAGATGTCTCCATTTATATTCTGCACTAAATACATTACCTCACAAAGGGAATCAAATACAATAAATAAGGAATAAAACACTGCCATTATAGTAAAATACTGAGTGACTGTGTGGTGTGTGTGTGTGTGTGTGTGATGAAGCAGAGTTACTGTTACGATCCTGAAGTTGATTGATTATTTTTCAACAGCAGCACATCTTTAAGTGCTTTTTTTTTTTTTTTTTTTTTTTTTTCCCTCCAATCTTGCACCACTAGCAACAATTACAACCTTTTTATTTAAGAAATGATATTTTGCCACAGTGTGTGGAGCAGGCCGAGCGAGCCGCTCAAGCCCCGATCGCCCAGGTCAAGATCAAAGGGGGCAGGTCTAAGGTGGTGAAGGTGAAAGATGAGACCATGCCCACCCCTCAGGGCCGCCGCGTCGTTCCACGCATCACCAGTGCCATGAAGGAACAGGCTGTCAAAAAGGGTGGAGCCAAGAAGGGCAAAGTCAAGGTGGGTTTGTGATGTCAGTGTCGCACTGCTGTGCTTTCTTGTTTTCCTGTGTGTGTCTCTAAACCCATGTTTGTTTCTGCAGTCTGAGAGCGATGGCAGCGAGGTAATGAAGATGGAGTTCGGAGACGACGACACTGAAGAGCCTCAGGAGATCGGACTTGGTGCTCGTATCGCCAAAAAGGTTAAGAAGGAACCCAAAGAGAGAGGTACTGAATGAAAGGAGATGTATTACCATATTAAAATGTGTGTAAATTTGGAATCATGTCATCATGTCTGATTCCAGAGCATCTGAGGTGGGTTTTGTTTTTTCCCTCTCTCCCCTCTTAAGGTTCTAAGTCAGGGAAGCAGACCACGCTGCAGTTTAAACCTGTCAAGAAAGAGAAGAAGAAGAAGAACCTATGGTCGACTGACGAGGAGGAGACTGGGGACGAAGATTCAGACATGTCCCCAAGTGCAGACGTGGTGGTTCCCAGAGAGCGGCCGGGCAGAAAAGCTAACAGTAAGAGCAATTTTACACGCGCTCACAGTCCAGCGTGAGGTCCCCCGATTGGTCCGAAGGTGTTGATTTTGATTTTCTATAACAGCTCTGACAGTAGTGCGGCTGCAAATCACAGGTTTATACTGAACGCAGTCGTTCTAATACGTTATCGTTTCCTTAGTAACAGCTCATTCACAGGGACTTGCATGGCAAACACGCAACATAAACAGATCAAAAAAACGTGTCTAATCGTTGATATCGTGGCGTTTTCTGTAAGGAGGCGTTTATTTAACGTTTATGGAAGGAGTCTCCAGTGTAAGAGGTAAAGGTGTAACTTTTTTCCAAAATCTTCAGGACACTTTGCAGTTTTTCAGTAATGTGACAAACTGCACGTTTTGTTTGTTTTAACTTTGAGAGAGGAAAAGGAGTTGAGTGTTTATAGCTGCTATAACGTAAGTGAGAACAGGAACTTGTTTCACGGACATGCTGTTATAAGGATTTTTTTCTTATATAGTAATAAAAGGCTTCATCACACTACTCATAATTGAAATTGCCTGTCTTTTTGTAGTAATGCGTGGTTACTCCAGTACCCAAGTGTGTGGTGTGATGTTTCCAGCTTATTATATAGATGTGAATGTGTGTTTCAGCTGGTGTTAAGTACTGCCTGTCTGACAGTGAGGATGAACCTGGGAACTGGGACAGTTTGGGCCGAAAGAAAGCTCCAGCAGTTGATGACGACGATGACATGTTTGTCCCAGAACCCAGCACTGTATCTGAGAGTGAGCAGGACTCCCCTGCCCCGCCTCCACTGTGAGTCTTTCCTCGTTGTTCATTTTGTATGGAGGTTGTGCCTGCATCCAAAGCTAAGCCTCATATAGACGAAGTCCATTCATCATGTTAAACCCTGTCTCTTCACTGCTTTGCCCACATGTCCATGTCTGTAACCGTTCCTTCCGTCATAATACCCCTAATTTCTCTTACAGGAAAAAAACTGTGAAAAAAACAAAGGAAGAAAAGGAGGCAGTGAAGAGCACTCTCATCTGTAAGTACTCTGAGGAGTTGGACATTATATATTTGTCACAATACTTACTGATTTGATCACTAACATCTACATGCATATGCATGCAGCTGAAAGCACTGCTTCTAAACCTCCACGCAAGCCCAAAGAGAAAGTGGTGAAGAAGGCAGCTGACGGTGCCGCAAAGAAACCCGCAGCGAAGAAGACGACTGCTGCTTCCAAAAGGAAAGGAACAGCCACAGGTACGTTGGAGTTGTCCTATTGCCCAAAGCGTAGACTCATCGGTCCTGAAGATGTCAGAAAACGCGGTTACAGCTTGACCTCTGATTGTTAAAGTGCTGACACTGAAGACTCCTTCCATAAATGTTTAATAAACATCTTACAGGAAACTTCACCGCATCAACGATTATACGTTTAACACGTCATCCAAGTCCCTGTGAATAGCTGTTGCTATAGATACAACAGTGTTAGTGTGATAAGATAAACATGTGATTTGCATTAGTCTTAACTTTTGACCATAATTCAAAAGAGCTGTGGTATAAAGTATATTCAGAGGCAAACTCCGTGTACGAGGAGCGTGCTCGTACCTACCACGTTGCGGAAATAGCCATCTTTTTAATTTCCTGATTAAGTGATTGTAGTATTATAAATTAGCACCATTAACACGCTGATTGTTTGTGTAGATGTCAAGCAGCCATCGAACCTTGACTCGCTGTCCAAACCCGCAGCTGCTAAAAAGAGCACGGCCACGAAACCAGCAACGTCCAGCGACTGCGAAAACTCCCCTGCACCGGCAGCCAAAAAAGCAGCAGTGGGTAAGAGGAAAGTTGCAGTGAGCAGTGACGATTCAGACAGTGACTCGGATGGGGGAAACCTCATGGCCCGCCTCAAAGGCAAAGCCATAGCTGCAGGAAAGGTACGTCTCCATTACACAAAACTGTATTGTGTCTAATATGTGTAACAGCTGTTCAACCTTTTGTAGCCACAGATCTCTCTTTTTAACTGTAAGATAAATTTTGGTTGTTTATTAGAGCCAAAAAGCTTTTTATTCCAGAGCGTTACACAAGGTTCAAACGGAAATAATTTATCGTAGGGCTGGGAAACGTGATAAATTACATCACAGTAGAGTTTTGATCTCATAATGCAATATCTTTTGAAAAACAGTTTTTTGTTGTTTTTTTTTTAAATAACCCAAACTGTTTGAAAGGAGTGGGTTAGATATTGAAATTGTGTCATTTAAGATCTTAAGGATTTGAATGTTTGTTTTTAAATTGTAAAATACTATTTTTCCTTTTCGTTTTCAAATAGTTTTTATAGACTGCATAAAGCTACAACCCCATTTCCAAGAATGGGACGCTGTGTAAAATATAAATAAAAACAGAACGCAGTGATTTGTGAATCATGGAAACACTATTTCATTGAAAATAGTACAAAGACAACATAAATGTTGAAACTGAAATCTTGTTGGGGGTGTTTTTGAAAATATATGCTAATTTTCAATTTGATGCCAGCAACACGTTTCAAAAAAGTTGGGACAGGGGCGTGTTTACCACTGTGTTTCATCACCTCTACTTTTAACATCACTCTGTAAATGTTTGGGAACTGAGGAGACCAAGTGCTGTAGTTTAGAAAGTGAAATGTTGTCCCATTCTTGCTTGACATACAATTTCAGTTGCTGTTGCTTAACAGTTCAGGGTGTCCTTTGTCATATTTTGCTCTTCATAATGCACCAAATGTTTTAATGACAGACAGGTCTGGACTGCAGGCAGGCCAGTTTAGCACCTGGACTTTTTTTTAATACTACGGAGCCATGCAGTTGTGTAACGTACAGAATGTGGTTTGGCATTGTCTTACTAAAATAAACAAGGCCTTCCCTGAAAATGATGTCAGCATGTATGTTGCTCCAAAACCTGTATGTCATTTAGCATTAATGGAGCCTTCCCAGATGTGCAAGCTACCCATGCCATGTGCACTAATG
>JAOTRR010000059.1:1170560-1185932 GCA_028570945.1 Gogo arcuatus
GCTGATTTAAGAAAAAAATGAAGTGGTCTCTTAATTTTTTCCAGAGCTGTATATAGTTCCCAAATGTTGCGCATATAGTCATTATATTATGTATACAATGTTTACACACATTTTAAAAATCCGTTTATGTGGAACGTCTGCTGTACAAATCCCTGTGAACGAGCTGTTGCTATAAAAACAGTAACACTTTAGAACTAGCACAATACTTTTATTTATTTATTTATTTATTTAAACCGCCTTATCAACACCTTCTGACCAATCACAATCCAGCACTGATATTGTAAATAGTAATTTACGCAATTACAGCACGTGTAATCACAGTTTACGCCGACAAGTGGTTTCATGTTCTGTCTCAATCAATTCTTCTGACACACCAGTTCCACCAGAAAAAAATAAACACTTTTCCCCTCTCTACTTCCTTATAAGATGAACGCAAGAACACAGAATGGAAAAACCAGGAGAAAAAAAGACGTGATAGTGACTCAACATCTCCTGGCAAAAATTATTTCTTTTTCAGCCGCTGAATTTCTGATGGTTTATTTAACTTATTTTTGCCACATGGTCCTTGGAACAGATTGTGTTTTGGGGGGACTGGACATTTTCAGTGTGTTTTGTCGAGAACCGGAGTGTGTCAAAAAAAAACCCCACACATACACACAATGCAGTGGATTTGTGCAGTGATTGTGACAATGGTGCTATTGTTGCGGGGCTTAGCGTAGCGCTGTGTCACCATACTGGGTCCTGATGGTGTCAAACTATCAGATCTACATTTAAAACACAAGTTAAACCAGTTAGAGATCTGTGGATTGGTTGTGCACCAGTTGTTCTTTGTCTTATACTTTTTTTGCAAAACATCTTTTGCAGCAAAACTTACTGATGTCTTCCTGAAAAAATCCAACATACTGGCTCTCAAAGGATCACTCGAGTTATATCCTCTATAGAGTTAGAGTTTTACTCTGACTTCTAACTTACAGCTCAGCGTGACGGTCATTCGGTGTGTGAAGCACTAATTAGTAAAGATGACTGGACTCTTCAAATGGGCGTTGAAAATCCTGATTATCTTCTTGACTTCCTACAAATTTTATACTTCAGATCAACAAGGAAATTAGGCTCTGTTTCCAGAAGCTGTTATCTCTGGAAGCAGTTCCCAGAAGCTGTTTAGGATCTAAAGGAACCAGACATAGCTTTTTGGTCTCTGAAGAAAACAGGCTCTGTTGCTGAAGGACATATACTTGAAGAAAGCCAGCCCTGGTTCTGGACAATGGCAACTCTGGAAGTGAGGTCTGTTCCTTCAGGTTGTTTGGGTTTGAGTCAGGTGCTGTTTCTCAAAGCCATTTGGCTCAGAGACCAAGCTTGAAGACAAGCATTTCTGAAGAATACAGGTTCTATTTTTGGAGATTGTTAACTCTGGAGTTAGGTGCTGTTTCTTGAACCACTTTTACTCTGGAAGTAGGTTTCAGGAAGATTCACTTCTGAGGAAAGCAGACTCTGGACACACTTAGCTCTGGAAACAGGTTTGTTTCTTGAGATTATTAACTCTGAGAGCAGGCTTTGATCATAGAGACCATTAGCCTTTTATCTGGATGTTGTTTATCTCTAAAGGAAGTAGGTTCTGTTTCCAGAGTATGTTATTTCTGGAAGCCTGCGCTAAAGATAGCAGGCTCTGATTCTGGAGAACATGCTCAGTAAGCAGGCTTTGATTTTGAAGGGCCTATGGCGGGCATGGAAGGAAACAGAGTCTGTTTCTGGAAGACATTATTTATGGAAACCATCTCTGCATGTCGGGGTCTTAGCTTTATTTCTAGAAGCTGTAAAACTCTGAGAGCAGGCTCTGTTTATACAAGTTGTTCATTTTAAGCATTATCTGGATTTTCAGCTCTGCAACATGGCCTGTTCCTGGAAAGTGTTAACTCTGGAGACAGCTTCTGTTTCTGGATAACATTAGCTCTGTAGTTGGGTTCTGTTTCTAGAGAACTTTAGAGCTGGAGACAGGTTCTATTTTCAGTGAGCATTAGCTTTAGAGAGACAGGTTCTGTTTCTGAAGAGAATTGGCTCTGGAGCCAGGTTCTGTTTGGGGAGATGGTTTTTCTTTCTGGAGACTGTTAGCTCTGGAGACAGGTTCTCTTTCTGGAGAACATTATCTTGGGAGACAGGTTCTGTTTATGGAGACCGTTAGCTCTGTTTTGGGAGAATGTTATCACTGGAAGGCTGTGATGTTGGCACTGAAGAAATCAGGCATTTTTTTTTCTCTCAAGTATTAGCTCCAGGAGCAGATTCTGGAAGTACACGCTGTTTATAGATTGTGTTAGATCTGGAATCAGACTGTGGAATCTGTTTCTGGAGGCTGTCTGGCTCTGAAGCAAGCAGGCCCGGTTTTTGGAGAGCACTCAGCCATGTGCCATGCTACTAGACTGGTACACGGCTGCCAGGAGCCTCCCACTTGTTCAGGCCTCGTGTTGATGTGGTCAGACCAAGCGAGGCGAACAGATCAGCCCAAACCACACGGACAAATTAGGGCTGAGGAATCGAGCCGTGGCATGCAGAGGCGTAAAACCTCATTTGCCAAGAAAAGCTTCCGTCGCCCTGCTTGGAGAAGTGATCATAACATTTCGTCTTTGTTTCTTAACGATTTGTCATTATTCCCAACAATTGGTATGGTTCTAGATATTAGAACATTTCATCTTAATAATCCCAGATTTTAGCTGAAAAACCTTGTGCACACTCATTACTGTCTACATGAACATGTTGAGGAGTGGATATTTACAACAGGCCTTTATCAGCAGCATTTAGCTTTTTGTCTGGTTATCAGCATTGACAAGGACATTTAGGTGCCATAAACCATATATTCACAAGCATGCTGTGAAACTTCAAGAGCCCAGGGGTGCTTTTTAGTACCCGAGCAGAGTTACAGCTGCAATGCAAATAGTTTCACAGAGGAGGTTGAAGTAGATTCTGGAAACCCATATGTCATTATTTTGCAGAATTTTCACAACATACAGTAATTTGTTTTCCGAGATGGTTATCACAGAAGCTTTGAGCCATTAGTAGATAAGTTTGATAAGTAGTTTGCACCTGGACAGCCTCGAGCAATACTTATTATAATCGGTGTAATCCATCTTGTATTCACACAGCAGCTGAGGATGTTTCTCCGAGTGAACATTGTGGCTAATGCAGTGGTCACAGGACAGCGAGGTTGCAGCGGTTTGGTTTAGCTGCAGTAACATGTGATTTGCTCTGAAGCATCTCTGGGGGGGAGAGGGAGAGTGTGGGAAAGGCCTGAAAAGTGCAGAGAGATTGTGAATGAAAGGCAGGATTGGGAAGTTAAACCCCTATGATATGCTGAGAGACAAGTGTGGAAGCCCCGTGAATGCTGATGATCTTCTGCCATTAGACTCTATCGCAAGGGATGAAGGCTTTTCTTTTTATATCCCCAACCCAACCCATCCTGTCTTTTGGGCTATTTCTCCTGCTTCTTTGATGGTATTAAAGTTTTCATGTGTCAGACAGCACAGATCCCAGCAAGATGAAGAATGGAGAGATGAGAGGGAGAGGGAGCAACTAGGTCACAGAGATGGGATAACTTGGCTGCCTTGTTTCAGCCTCTTAAAGGGGGAGCGCTGTTTTCTGCAACGCATTTGGTGGAGTACTCTCACAGGCACTTACAGTAAAAGAGGTCTCTGTTGCCAAGTGGTCTGTCTTGCTAGACTTCTTGGGATGGTGGGAATTCTCCGGGTGCCGTGTTAACTGGAGAGAAACTGGGAGAAAGTAAGGCCTCTGCAGAACACAGATGCCACTAGTTTGGGCTTCTTTTTAGTAACAGGAGCTCAGGATAGGCCGTTAAACAACCCATAAAGCTTCCACATTCCTGGTCAAACTGAAAAAGAAAAGCCCATATGTGTAGTTGGGAAGAAATAGGCCGTAATCATAATAATAATAATAATGGAGCATTGCAGCTCTTGGCTTCATGTCCTTTGCCCGCTATCAGAATCCCAACTGGAACAAGCTGTTCGGCTTTTTATTTGTTGTGAAAGTGCTGACGTGGTTTTGTAATTCTGCCCTGTTACACTACAGTATCATTACACATATCAAGAGTCTATGGCTATAAAAAGCGCCCGTTTCCATCCTGGAGTTAATCATACCCGACTGTAACTGAACCTGGTGACCTTTTGTCATGAACGAGGCTTTTATTTTATTGTGTATCAGTGTAGCAGCATTTCTTCCTCTCTCTCTCTCTCACTGTTGATCCTGCTTAGGCCTGGGAGTTCGAGTCGCAGATTAATTGAGACAGGCTCGGCCACCTTGGAAATCCGCACTGTGTTTATATTTGCCAGTAACAATCAGAGCTAACTGTATTTATCTGCCCCTGTGCCGGTGTTATCTGGGACTGTGATTGGAGTGTGTATATACAGATTGGAAGGATTAGAAGCTTGGGTAGAGGTTTGGAGCTGTAAGTACAGTACTTATCTCTTCCAAACCCCCTCCCCTTTAATAAATGGCCTCCACTGGGTTGTTGCTTTCCTCTGCAGGACAGCACCATTAGTTTTGATGGATGATCTGTTCTTCCTTTGAAACGGCGATCTTAAGCACATTGTCATAGAAAATCTGATTCACCCCTCCTCCTCACCACCATTCTCTATCTTGTTACACCCTCCTCTCCCTCCACTTCAGCCAGGATTCTCATTCTCCTCCTTTTCTCCCTCTCAATTTGTCTCTAATTTGCTGGAAGTGCTCCTCACCTCGAGGGCTGCTTGAGTTCCTTTGTGTTTCATCTTCATTTTGTCTTTGTGTGAGTGGAGTGTGTGGAGTCAGAACATCAGATGGGTTTGCGTTCACAGTGAGTGTGTGAAGATTCTTGAAATGAAGAGTGGAGTTAAGACTGGTAAGGGACTAGACATCTATAGAACATTAGAAAATACCAAGGGCACTACACTACATACTCGATAAAACACAGATTAAAATTCACAAATCTTTATTTTAATTAGCTTTTGATGGATCAGACAACTTTTGCACTTGACCCCCCCCCCCCCTTCTTTTAAAGATAAGTTTTGGCACCCCTGGCTTCATTCAGATCGATTGCTGCAAAAGTCTTCACCTCCAAAGAAACTCTTTACTTTTTCAGGTGATGGGAAACAGACACTAGATTAGGATACAGATAGTTCTCGGTAGAGGCACTATAAATAAACCTGCAGGCTATCAAAGAAAGCTAGGTTGTTGCAGAAGTGCAGTTCTTTGGCCAGATTTGGCCTCACTAAACTTTCAAAACTTGCGTAATTCCAAAACCACACACATCACACAACTTTATTGTAACCTTCTGCCTTGTTGATGTAATAGTGCACACATTAAGTTCAAAGAGACATAAATCAAATCTTTTATACAGGGACACTTGAGACAATGAGTGTCTGATCCTGAAACTGCTGCCTCATGAAATTACAGGAAGGGTTGCCAGATCTAGGCAATAAAAATTAGCCCGAAAACAAGCTCAGTACCAAAACTCCAAACACAGGGAAGCAAAATCACAGCACAAAGCTGTTTGGCTGTGGACCAACCAGTCTGGAGATTCCATCCCTGGCAGTAATTGCCCACATAGTTTAACTGCTTTTGCATATTGCTAGTTTATCTCACAATCTCGAAACACTCTTCGTATCCTTGTTGGACGCTCACTGCAGCAGCTGTTTCGTGCATTCCCCTCTGACTCTCTGTACGAGGTACCAAAGAGGCCATTAATGAGACATATCAGCCCTTAGGGGGGGGAAAAAATCCCAAAACCTAAATAGTGGTGAGCCACAGAAACTCAGCACTGAAGCTCTCCCACAGTCTGGGAGCTGGTGTGAATGAAATTAGCCTGAGCAGTGACGGATGTGGCAGCGTAAATTAAACCAGCTCCCCCTTCTGCTAGGTGACAGCGCAGAGGTGATTAGACCTCGTCCCCGCAATGTTTTGTAATTTATGAACCCATGCTTCCGTATCGCCTGTGCTCGAACAGCGGCCCCACACACTCCATTGACCACAGCCATTATAGCCGAGAGCTGAGGAGTTAAAAATGGCCTCATTTTCCTCTCGAGGAGCCACATTTTCCTCAGGTCTGAGTGCAGTGAATGTCCCTAGTGTGTTGTTTGGGCCCTCGTGTGCATTAAATGTGCTGACTCTGGCCCAGAGGTAATGCTTTTGTGTGTTTGTGTTTGCTGTGTATGATCCGATGCTCATGTTTTATTTTTAACCTTAGGTGACACGTGTATTTTACTCCATACAGTTTTACTGTATATTAAGGGAAATATTTTCTTTGGTTAAAGTGAATAAGATCACTACTTGCCAGAGCTTGAAAGCTAGGTCTTTTTAGACAGTGGTGAGATGTATTTAAAAAAAAAAAAAAAAGCAATATGCACAAAATGATGGAAACTTGTGAAAGTTTGATGTCTGAGCTTTGGAAACTTGAGAGTTGGACTAATTCATAAATGGTATAAAAGCCAACATTTCCATTCAAGTATCAGAGAACATTGTGTCATTGTGCCATAGGTGGCCTAACACTCTACTGATCAATTAGATCATCAATTATTTTTAAGCACTAACTTTGTAGAAACATTTACATTTGGCATAGGGAGGTGTATTCCCAGGAGTCGAGCTCTTCTTGGTGAAAATGTATCCTTGAGGCAGGCCTCCTGCCATCACGCGTTCATTTATTTATCTCGTTGTCTGTTGCATTCCTTGCGCAGACCCCCTTCAAAAATGCATTAGTCAAAAAGCTTCCAACGTATTTCATTTTTAAATTTCCATTAACTTCACATCCCAATGGAATGAGTTGCACATCCAAATGAGAAACCCTTAGCATATAGTGCAAGGACTCGGAGATCAGCGTTAACAAATCGCCCATTAACGAGTCTTTCACAATGCTTAAATCCATCATGTGGAAGAATCCACTGGGGAAAAATACTGAAACCCTTTTTTTTTTGTGAAATATGTTTTCACAAACACAGTGCTTCATTGCATTCTGTCAGAGCAGCGACGTTTTTGGTTTATAGCTTCCTCTGACAGAACATTTGTGGGTGGTTCAAAGTGGGAGAGTTACAAAAGCAAAGTGGAAGAGGCCTGTTGTGCACTGCATTTGTTTTACTCTCAGATCCTTGTTTTCCAAAGTTTGCATGCCCACTTTTTCTTGCAAATCTGTACCCGAAGAATGGACAAAATGTACACCATGCTCTTTCCACTCACCTTCCTGGAAAGTCGTCCCCTCTGTTGCAGGTCTCTCGAATGACTTCTGGCAAACTTCAGCTTTTTGATGAACGCATGTTTTGTGATGTTGAGTCAGATACATTACACCATCACACCATCCTAAGAATTTCACTATTGTCAGAGCTGCTGTTATAGAAAATTAATCAGCACTTTCTGACCAATCAGAATTCAAGAGCACTGTGGAACAAGTAATATGTACTCAATTCCACCAAGGAACATCTCCACTGTACTATTAAACAGCTGGTATCGGGTGGGTGGGGAACGGGGCATACGTGCCCAGAACGTGTCCTTCAGTGCTGCAACTTGCTTCTTCTGCAACTTGTGCACAAACGACCTTTGTTCTGAGAGCCATCGCTGTCCAGTGGCCAGAGTTTTGGAATCAGTCAATATGGATTTGCAGTAAACATACCTCATACAGGGTATATGACTTCCAGCTCTTTTTTTTCCTCCCCTCTTTATTTTGGCTCATTCCATTGTGTGCTTTAATGTAATTTTAACAGCTTTTAAAGATGCGTGATGTGCCAGTAGTCTGATTGTACGCCAGCATCTGGAGCTGATTCAGTCCAGCCCGTGATCGTTAAAAATGTAAAAGAGAAAAAGAAAAACCTCCCTTCCTGACGTAACTCTTCAGCAAGCGCTAAAGTGGATGGTGCCAGCTTGGCTTCTTGGCTTGCCAATGCTACACACACACACACACACACACACACGCACGCGCACACACGCACGCACACTGTATAAAGCACCACCAGTAGTAGGTCTTCATTAGTATCCAAGGTTGACAAGATAGCAATACTTGAAGGTCTTTCAGCTGGTTGCCAGGGCAGTTTATTTGCAGAGAATGCCTTAGTTGTGATAAATGTTGCTCATCACCCTTTGGCCCTGAAAATGTCACTGGGTTTGACCTTTGATCCCAGTCCTACCATGCAGCTGTAATACCTGTAGGGATGGGATTTGGGTTCAGTGATGCCTTCGTAAAGGCCATTTCAATTTGTCACTGCGTGATTCATGACGGTGTTTCTTCACCAACAACTGGCTGTTTAAAAGACAACATGAAACAAGAAATTTAACGTTTTTATTCTGCAACATATTTCTCAGTAAAATTGACTGTTCAGATGGGCAGGACATATTCATCAGGATTTGATTGCTATTCCAAAAGTGGCCATTTTCCAAACGAATGTGCTCGGTGAGTCAAAGCCATTCCTAATTTGATGTTAGTAGTACAAATGAATCATGATTAAGGTACCTAGCAAGGTTACAAACAGGACAGTTGTGATTTCAGGTTGTCTTTAACGGGTAAATCTATTTCCTCACCAAGCACAATTCAGCGAAGAATTCGATCTTAGATTAGTCAGCATGATGCAACAATGTACGATATTCAAGTTCCTGATGGTATCGTAGTGTAGGATTGCAAAAATAAGAAAGCACTTTTTGTTTGCTTTTGGCCCCAGATGCCTCATATCTTCACTTCCTGTAGTAACAAAGAGTCATGCAAATGTACTTTGTTTTTGTGCTTGGCTTGGATCCGTGTTTGGCTCTATTGACTCCACATTATGGTTTTCGTACTCGCAAGGCAAGTTTTCTTTTTTTTTAATTAAAAGTCTCTGCTGGGTTTGCGTTGCGTTGTTTGTTCTGACCCATGACCCATGAGTGCTGCACAGTTTGTTTCTCACGAGAGATAACTTTAGCTGGACGAGAAACAGCAGAGGACATCAGGAACGCCGTCAACGGAATTGTATTTTTTTGTTGTTTTTTTTTCCTTTTTTCTTCCTCCCTGCTGACATCTTGAGGCGTTTCACAATGGTTCCCTCTCATAAAGAAAAATCCTTATAGGGCTCAGAAGCGTGGCCTCTATTGTTGACGGATGTTTACAAAATCCATCTCTTGGAATGGTGTACATATGGGCAAGAATCCTCCAATGGTTTGCTGATACAACTGTGCAGTTTTCTTTCAATTGCAGAAAACTCTGTTTGGGAGGAGATTACTTGTTGATTGATGAAGAAATGGCAGTTGCTCACTGATTGCCAAAGTTGTTGTTCTCAAGACCTCTTAAACTCTTTTGTGTAATTGGAGAAACTCTAATGATCCCTAAAATAAGACTTCTGAAATTGCAAAAGGTTGCATTGCGTTGCAACATATTCGCAGCTGTGGCAGCAAGCAAGAGTCCTAGGTCTGCAGCTGTTTGTCGTGAAGTCAGTTTTGAAACTTCAGACCACAGAATTGAGGGCACCATGGCCTCTTGGCGAGTCGTCTTGCAGGTGGAAATGAGACTGCAACTCCTCAACAGCTGCAGTATACGTCACTCCCTGAAGTTATCCTAAACTTCCTGCTCTGTAAACTTGGATCTCGCTTTCAGACCCCACTGACCATTCCCTGGGACTCGAAGCCTGAAGCCTAAAGCTTGAAATCTTGAAGCCTGGTGCCTTTCCTTATTATAAAATCTGCTGTCTCCATGTCTGCTCACTGAGTGCTTGAGGATCGCGACCCATTTCAACCTATTTCAAAGAATGGTTTTGAATTGCACAAAGGCTGAAGTGTGGTTTTCTGGCGAGTGCACTATTATTCAGAGAGAATAGGGGATTGTTGAAAAGAGACTGTCTGGCCATGAAGGTCTTCTCATGAGGGTAATTCGCATACAAATATCTTGACATCACTCTCAGCCACTTGTTTAACCATTTCTGGACATTTGATCTGGCCAGAAGAACCTGAACTGAGTCAGATTTGAGACTCATATATTCATTTTACCCCTGAACACATCAAATCATAAAATCTTTAAAGAGCCTTTTTTCTCCTTGCTTGAATCTGTTTTTCTGACTCCAGATGTGATCTGCTGCAGGATTCCTTGAGGATTCCTTCAATGTCAGCATTGTCAGCTCATCAGAGGTTTCTCGCGCTCACTGCCTGATGCTTAGCCAACATTATGCCGAGGCGTGAACCTCATCTGTCTGTTTCTGTCTCTCTGTCTGGGCACCAGCACTGTTCTTTCCATCATGGTCAGCATTTCTGTAGCTAAAAAGTGCAGGATAATAACAATGATCCGACATAAACAATTCTTGGCTGACATTAAAATTCAGGAAAATGAATATATTTGAATGTAAGCTGTATTTGTATTATTTTTTTTAAGAGTTTTCTTTTTTTTTAGTACTAAACAAATGAAAAATGTATTTGGCTTTGGATAGAAATTTAATTGACAAACAAAGGTAATAAAATAAATAATATGTGAATGTGAAATTTGCTTCTTTAACCACTATCAATAAAAGGGATCAGGTAGTGGCTGAATGTGATGCACACAAAAATGATGCCAATCATGCAGAGAATGCAATGTAAAATCAAACCTGCAGGTTTAAAGTAAAATTTTTAAACTTTTTCTTTTGTTTCCATCCCCAAAATTGCAGTTTAAATGCAGAATACTATAAACCACCCCTGGAACTGAAACATGATATTTATCATCCCAACAGCAATGTTTTTCATTGTTCATCTCAAGTTCATTAAAAACAGCCTGACTACAGGGAATCTCGCTCAATCTGGCAACACCGAATGAGTCACTGGTACTATTTGAAGGCGACAGAAATGAGCTGTGTACAACGGCTTAAATTAACCACCATTTCTAATCCTCATTACGGCTGAAATGAATTGTAATGTGTGATAATTTGTTACTCTTCTGACAGAGCAGAAAATGTTTTTTTTTTCTTGCAAGTTATGGCTTGGCATTGATTTCACTTTTGGTGCATTACTAGTAATAATTATGGGCCTCCCCCGCAACCCCCCTTTTTTTTGGCTAGCATTGCTCAATAAGACGTTTATTTCCATCTGATAAAGGTTTGTAAAAGAATAGGTTCATTATTTTGAGTTAAGCTTTCTCACTGTAAATGGTCAACTGGAAATGATATTGCTTTTAATGTTTTAGTAGAATATATAAAATGAAGAATAGAAGAAAGAGGGTGTGCTAGCAAGGACGATTAATGCTCTGGCATTATCTAGATGCATCGCTGAGCTTTGGAATGTTGTGCTAAGCGATGCTGTTGGACAGGTGGCTGGAAGGGGGTCGTGTTAATTGATTAATGAGAGTAGTGATCTACGACGTCCCCCTCCACCACCTACAGGCAGCTCTTAAAGCAACACTGTCACCCTAAATCATCTCCTACCAGCTCAGGGAAGCAGAGCCTGAACAATTACTGGGATTAGCATAAGAATATGCCCTCACTTGCTTATTGTGAGGTTTGGCTTTTGAGAACTTGGCCTTTGGTTCAGGGCACCATGAACACCAAATGGCTTACAAATTCCAGTGTTTAATTTATGACCAATAGACACTGGCATGTTTTTTTTTTGTGTTGCATGAACCATCTCAGGCCCAGATGATATCTTCAGTGTGCAAAATGAGTGGATGTGCACCCTATCTGAGAAGACATGTCCCCTACACTCAAAAACCTGCCTCCTGGACCAACTACAAAACCAACTACTAAAAAAACCTTCTGCTCACTTTATGATGATCAAGTATGATTTGTGAGAATCACAGAGACTGAAATTCTGAAGAGAAATAAATCATGAAAACAATGAGGAAGGAGGTCATCCGTACTGTTTGTGTCTATAATGTTTCATTTTTTTTAATACTGAGGATACACCCAATGATAGTGTTACGGCAACTCCTAGGTCAGGGTCACGGTTGAGCAAACCTGGAAATAGAATGTCCAACTTCCCAAATGTGTTTGTTTGTTTATAGTTTTGAAGTGTGTTCTCACTGAATAACTCTGAAACGTGAACTGAATCTGTGGTTCATCACTGAATGGAACAGTGATTTACAGTATCGAGACTCTTTTCCCTTGAGCTTGAGTCAGACAAATACCGTCTCCATGCAGCTGTGATCTGTATTACACCACTCTTGTCAAGGAATATTAATTGATTCTGCATGCAGCAAGGTTCTGTCTGAACCTCCCTCAACTCTGGAGTTTCAGAGTTTATAGTTTTGTTTCCACAGGGGGTCTCCAAGCTCATGTCCCTGGAACTCCACTCCCATTGTCCTGGTCTTGGTTCTCAGCTCCAGACTCAGCGTGACACGGAAGCTTTCCAGAACCCCTGCAAATTCCTCTGAGAAACTGATAGTGGAAGCCAAAACCAACAGGAGGCGGCGTTGCTGCTCAGGTGGTGCAGAAATATAACTTCAGATATATTGGCTTGTGGAGTGGGAGGCGATGTCCTACTGATTCCTGAGTATGTGCACATGCACATTTATCTATACTTTCACATTTTTTGCTGTAGAGCTGAGTGAGATCAGCACAGCAACTCTCATGAATTGTTAAGGTAAATCTGGTCAGAACAATCTCTGCTGTCTTGGCATCCCTTTGAGATCCCTGTATGGTTTCTTGGTGTGTGTGTCCAGCCAGCAGACACTCATGCAGGACATGTCATGCAGAGAACTGTCCAACTTGCCTAATGAGATCAGTTTTTCGGTTACGATTGTTGACCGCTTTGGTCTCCTTGCTCAGTTTGATCTGTTTCACCATGCCTTCCGAAAGGCAAATAAATCCAACAAATCACATCTCCGCACATCTCCGCCAAAAGTGTAAAATCTTTTTCATTAAAAAAAAAAAAAAGTTTGCGCTCAAATCTGTCACGTCATGAGAAATCGCAGGAAAAACTGCCCCGCACCCGGTGCGCAGCATGTGATCTGTTCCACATCATGATGCTCTTGTCAAGGAATATTAATAGTTCTTGGCCACAGTGAGGTTCCCTCCACCCCTCCCTCAGCTCTGGAGTTTCAGATTTTATGCTTTTGTTTCCACAGGGGCTCTCTGGCTCATGCCCCCACGCCTTAACCCTCATTGTCCTGGTCTTGGTCCTTGGCTCGGGAATCATGACTTGGCAGCTTTTCAGGACTCCCTGCTTGTTCATCTGGGAACCAGTGGGTGGAGTATGATGTGCAAGTATCTAAGAGCTGGACTAGCATTACAGTTCTGGTCAGCTGACCTCTCATAGTCAGCCGCGTCACCTTTCGGCGTATACACACAGTCGGCTGTCTTGCATCTCAAGGCCACATGTGATTCCTTGGCTTGTACATGCCTCCCTAGTTCACCTCCTCCAAGAGTCACTCCATCACTTGATGTAGTCCTCTTCAGGATTTTCTTTGCGAAATGCAAAACACTCAAGTTCATTGGTTCCCACCACAACCATGCACAAGGGTGTGGTATTCATCTTGCTTTTTGAGGAACCAGAATAAGGTTCCCATATGAGGCAGTTGTGGTTCTTCTTTAAGGCAAGGCACTACAGTTGAAGAGGGCATTTTTTGTAAACAATACGATATCACAATTGATCTTTGCCAGTTGCTGATATTCTGATATTCTTACAAATTTTTGGTATTGGAACTTTTTCTTAAAATATGCATTTATTTATGCAAATAATGCTTCACATGCAAGTAGGGCTTGAATCCTACTTTATCTGAAACGTCAAAGCAACTTTAATGTGTTGGTCATGAGTGGAAAAACAGTGAAATTTTGAGTTGAGTGAGAAATGTTGTTATAGATGTAATTTATCAAAATAAAATCATCATTTCTACGTGTAGGGTCTTGCTTTAAAATAAGACCCAAGCTCTTAGGCTGGCTTTAGGAGAGAGAATATGTAATGTTGGCTGCGTAAAGCTCCTGTTTCTGCTGCAACGTGTTGAGAGATGTCTTCTACAAAGATAAAGGAAGGGAGCACATGATGGAGAAACAGAGAGAGCGAGCGAGGACGCCAGTCCACAGTGCTGCAAACGGGAAACGAGCTCCTCCACAAGACAGGAAGTGGGGTCAGGGGTCTCATGGGGGGCCTAGACATGGTGCAAACGATTGTGATGTTGGGAAATGAGACACCAAGTGACGGGAAAGAGAGGAGTTAGCTTTGGACTGGTCGTGTTGCAACAAGGTGATAGGCGCTGAATGGCTACGTTCTTATCTTTTGCTAGCATGAAAGCAGGGCTAATAAAAAGCTCAAACACACGCGTGCACACACAATTAAAAAGAAAATAACTGGATGTTTTGCTGACTGAACTAACCGAAATCATATTATTAGTTTAAGTAGGAGATCACCAGCACAACGTATCAAGGGTAGCTAGGCAGGTAGCTGTAAATGTTTACCTGGAAACAAAGCTAATTCAGAGAAAACCGTATATTTTTTTTTTTACTTTATCTGGTAAAAATTCGACAATTAAAACGTCAGACTCGATTACGGAAAGTGTTCATTTTAGGCGTATGGAGAAGTCGAGCAGCTAATGTATTTGTTTTGCTAACGAGAACACTAACAATGCCTCATAGTATGAAACCGCAAGCGTTGGAAAACAACCTGCTTTCACACAGGGATATAAAAAATTTAAACTAAAACTTTATTGGATTTTAGGTGATATAGACATGATTATACTGTATGTTTAAATAATTTAAAATACAGGCTATATTCATTGTAGCTACTATAGCAAATGTGTAAATACTCACAACTCAGAATTCTTTTTTTCCCTTGCCCGTTGTCAATTTTTGGGAGCTTACCCGGAATTGAGGGAACTGCCTCCATGAGGTGTGTTTTCAAGGAAAACTTCTTTAAATAGGAATTTGTGCTAACGTAATTTATCTTATAATACATGATGCATTTCACCTTTTCTGGTTTATTAAAGATTAAGAAGATGTTGCGCTGATGTTCAACATGTACACGGATATATGCTAATGCTAGCTAATATTAGATTACAAATTACAACCGCCATTTTTCTCGAGTAAACAAAAAGGCAGTGAGCGAAGCCGGAATAATGGCAAATTTTCCCATACTTCTGAATTCTCCCACATTAAATTCTACCACGTGTAATTCTTGTTATTATGTTTAAAATCACAGGTGAATATGAGCTCAATAACATTTTGGCAACTTTTAAAAAGCGAGAACTTCAATGTATGTTTGACACAGATGGTGATTAGTGAGCGTGTGCTAAGTGGATACTTCGGGATTCTTCAGCGCTGACAGAAAAAGACAGATGGGATCTCGAAAAGTGGGATATTATGTTTAAAAAAAGCCTAAAAAAACTGCCCCATAACTTTGCTGTATTTAGTGGGTGAGCTTCTAGCTGCTAAGTTAGCTGTGTGGGGCTACAATGCTGGATGTGTGTGTGTGTGTGTGTGTGTGTGTGGGTGGGGTGGG